>PPHD01007850.1:0-22497 GCA_002909625.1 Bambusicola thoracicus
TAAGGGCTGACTCCCCAGGAGAAAGGATCTCTATGTGGAGATCCTTCCTCTTGGAGCCCTTCTGTGAGCTCAGGACACAGGTAAGATCTTTATTTCATTTCTCCTTTGTAATGCGCTAATCTCTCTGGTCCAATACCTATATACCTGTTTTCCATACACACGTGGTTTTATGGTGACCTCATTGAAAAGCTCTGTGGAGACCTGATAGTGATCTTTCAGTACCTGAGGGAGCTGTATTAGAAGGAAGGGGACAGAGTCTAACCAGAGTCTGTTGTGATAAGACAAGGGGAAATGTTTTCAAACTAAATCAGGGGAGATTTGTACTGGATATATGGAAAAAGTTTTTTAGTATGAGGGCAGTGAAGCACTAGAATATGTTGCTCAGAGCTGAAGTTGGATGCCTTGTCCCAGGAGATGTCCAAGGTCAGGCTGGGTAAGGCTCTGAGCACCCTGATGTAGCTGTAGGTGTTCTTGTTCAGTGCAGGGGAGTTGGGGTAAATAACCTTTAAAAGTCCCTTCTAACTGAAATGATTCTATGATTTTATTATACTGTGATGAAGTGAAAATGCAGAAAGATCATATGTTCAACTAATCTAATTTTCATAATTTGAATGATGAAAAAAAAGTTTCCTACTTCCATTGTTGTAAAATGAGTACTGTAGGACCATTTGTTTCTGCATTTCCATTTTGCCTCTTCTCATTTTTGCATAAGAAATATGTATTTTACCTCAGAAATTAACTTCTACCTCAGAGTCAGATGAGATGTTGATCTATACAGAAAAGCTAGCAGCAACTGTGGAAAAAAAAATATCCAAATCCACTAATCTGTTCAGTGGTTATTCAGATTCATTTACAATTTCATGAATTGTGTTGTTTGTATAATACAATTCATTTATTATACAGAGTATATTATAAATCACTGTGGTGAAAACCGAAACTCTTAATTTGTCATGGAAATTAATAAACACTATTAAATGCAGAGCATTCATAGTTCATTCAGAGAAGCAACACGTTACGTAGTTTTCCGTGCTCATTATTATATATAACATCAATTTCCTCTCTATGTACCTTCGTTTCTTTTCCTCTCAGCCACCTTACTTTTATTCCCACCCCACATTCACTTTTGCTGTGAGAAGGGGTGAATGTTTTAAGGTATTAATACTGTGCAAGGATGGCCAAATGTCACTTCAGTTACCAGAGCACTCCACATGTGTCCTTCATTGCCAGTACTTCTCATCTCAAAGAGTTCAGGGTAAACTCTGAGTTCAAACTGTTTTCTCTCTTCTGCGTAATAAATATATATATCTTTATCACTCTCGGAAAAAACTCATAAAGGATTTACCTCTTTGCGGAAGTAAGCATAGAACTCCACAATCACTGAAGGAATTGATAGGAAATTGAGATTTTCAGGCTGTTTTCCCAGTAACAAATTCTTCTCAGTTCAAATATTCATGAATCCACAATGCCCATAAATCATTCTGCTATGTTATACAGTCTGCCTATGATCTTTCTTTTATGTATGCATGCAGCAAGTATTTACTGTCACATTGTGACCCAGACAAAATAATTCATTTGTACTTGAACTAGCTGTTAGAAACTATTTGTGAACATTGCATTTACCGAAGGAAACATAACATTTTTTTTTTACATTTGTAAAAAATGTCTTATGAGGTGATTTTTGCAGTGATTACTTTTACGCTGATTGCTTGCATTTTCTTTATGGAATGAAAGAAAAGTGTTTTGAGAATAGAAGTCCTTGTCTCTATCTTTGCAAGACCTGGGAGGCATGAATGCCGTTTGCCATTTTCCAATTGTTTGTTCTTTCTTTACTTTTTCTTTCTGTGGTGTTTTGACTGGAGCTTCTGTACTTTTGCTCATCCTCAGGCTGTCTTCGTACTCAACCTGACATGAAATTGCAGTTGTGATGCTTTCAGATAAGAGCATGAACTGATGTCTGAAACTGTCATGTTCAACTCCAAGGAATCCAGCATGAATAGTGTGGTGCATGTTGCAGCACATGCCAAACAGAAATGGAAGGCCTGTCACGATGTGACATTAACATCTTGTGACATTACACTGCTCTAAAGTAAAGCAAGGCACCCTATCCTGTGCTCATAAAAGCACTATGTTCTAATGAACTTATTACTGTAGAACTACAAAAAAAAAAAAAAAAAGCTGCCTCCCTTTGTGGCTTTCAAAAATAATCCTGTCCCTAACACAAAAAAATTACTTTGAGATAAAAGAAGATATCTCTTATGTTTCTTTTTCCTTCACACCGTCAATTCAGCAGAAGTTCGCCCTTAAACAGACTGTGCTCCTCTTTTGTGCTTGAGTTTACAAGCAAGGCCCTAAGTGTCATACTTTCCTTTATATTCCCTACAAGTTTTCTTCTATGAAATTCTTTGCAGAGGAAATAGGTGTTAAAATATCCTAGGAGATAATATGTAGGAGATATTATTAACACAAATCCATGTAATGTTAGAAAACTAATAAAAGATTGAAATATATTTAGAAAGCATTCTTCACTTTCCTTGTTCATAAGTATTTTATGAGTCAATTCAAACTGGAGGAGATTTTAGTGGTTCAGTGCTTTCTACAGATCACCTTCTCTACACGTTCAGTCTTGCTTCTTGAGGGAGTGAATCACTTATCTCATTGTGTACTTCTCAAAAAGGAATCAACCTTGGAGTGGTGACTTACTATTTAAATCTTGAAAACAATTTTAATCATAAAAGCAAGAAGAAACTTCAGTTTTTTCTATTTCTATATTAATTTCTTTTTTTTTTTTTCCCCTAATATAATGGAAACCCTCTATCAGTCATTAAAAACCTCTCTCTCAAACTAAACATTTCAGCACATGTAAGATCTGACTGGAAAGGCCAAACACTGATTGAAATTACTGACTTCTTTGCCTCTGGTGATGAATTTACCATACTTCTAATAACATCCAGGCAGGGCTGCATGCAAAGAAATGAAAAACTGCATCTCAGCACTTCCTGTTTTCAAGATTTTTTTGCCAGTACAACCACTGCTGGAACATGAGAAAAGTATTTCTATGTCCTCATCCACAAGTGATATTGCATACTAGAAGACATTTAACTACAATGTCTTTTGACTTTATATCGTACTTTAAAAGATTTAATCTCCTAGATTCACTTATGACAGAAAGGTGCTGCATGTGAGATGCAGATTTTACCAATACTGTGATTGTTATTCAGGTGATTGGACTTCTAATTGCTTGTTCAAATTGACAGAATGTTTGTGGCATGTTTGCATTTTTCATAGTGGAAACTCGTAAACAGCTTGCCTTTTGCTTTCACTTATCTGAGAGTAGACTGATTTGCTGGAAACATGTTATGTTACTCCATTAATAGATCTTTAACCTTCCCACCTTCTTCTCAATCACTTTAGTTGACAACGTCTACACCTGCATTACATTTTTCAAGTTAAATCTGTTGAGGATTTGGTTTAACGAATCAGACTTAAAAGTATCTGCTAAGTAAGACTGGAGCACAGATATCTATGTTACTACTCTAGGAAAAAGGGTGACTAGTGTCTTCTCCCACAGGAGGGGTTTGCATCTGGCTATTCTTTGTTCTGCAGGCAATTTGAAGCACAAACATGAGGAGCTGCTCATATGGTTTATGGCAGTGACAAGAGTCTTTCTCTTGCCTACATATTTTTCCCAGAGACTTGTCTGAACGCTCAAAACGTGCAGCATATGAGCAATACAACTCAGAATGATAGAGAAAACAGTCACGAGCAGGCTGTTGCTCAAAAGCCTAAAATCTGCTGCCAGAAGGCACACAGGAAAAATGGCCATTCATGATCAGGTGGAGAGCTGGGTTAGTAGACCTAGTTCACCTCATATAACCTCATATAATTCATATAACATATGAGTTACAGCCTGAGCATGCTCAGTGTTAGAGTAGGTGCTCATTTTCTGGCCAGCACAGAACTTAAATCTGAAGCACATTTCCAACTGGTCCCCTCAGCTGATGGCTTTAAGAACAGCTAAGAAATACAATTAAAGGTATCCCTCCCCTAGAATTTTTGATATTTCCAATTTTTTTCACTCTGAAATCAAGCTGAAAATCTGAAATACCAAAATTTCTTGTGAAACAAAAGGTTTTGTACGTAGTGTTGGAATGTCCCCTTTTCCTACAAGATTAATCTCTCTGAGTTGATGTGGGATCATAAATAGACCCACTGTGACTACGTAGACCAATAAAGAGTCTGAAATCAAACTGATCCCCCAAACAATTACTATAGCTTGCCTTCCCTTCTAGAGAAATAACCAGTTTGTAGATTTTGTGGGAAGTATCTTGTGGAGGCCTCCATTTTTTTTTTTTTTCCTGAAGTTGTCATTTTTAATGTAAAACTGGCCATTACTTGTACATCAGTTCTGGCCTGAAGAAGTCATAATTTGCATATGATTACCTTGCTGACTTGTTCGTAAGTCTACACATAGTTGTCCATTTTGAATGTTATTTGATGGTTTAGGCTTAATCCAACAGACTGCAGATGTTTGAAAGTGAGATGCAAAGTTGTATGTCAAAGGGAGATGATGCATGAAGACAAATTAAGAACTGCAGTCTCAAGGACTTTTCAATAAGCTAGAGTCCATGAGTTGTGGTAATAAGAAACAAATCAGTCTTTATATTCATTGACCTCATTATTGTAAATGATATTTGGACTATATTTTAACAGACAACTTCCCAGATGTCCTCTTCTTATGCCTACAAGACAGTAAAAGGTGGCAGTCATAACTAACTAGCCACCATATAACACTAACATAAAACTAGGTTATTCTAAGATCAGTCCCACTGAACAAGTGTTTTACGTTAAGCAGCTGTGTAAGTACTTTGCAACTTTGGGCCTGTAAATGGATTTTGGAAGTGATTCAGCAGTGTAAATAGTGTTAAGGTCATTGTCATGACAACGAATCATCTATTCTATGCAACAGCTGTTGATAACTGCTTGTACCATTGCCTTAAATAATAGCTATGTGCATACATAACCACGTACACAGGTAGAACCAATGGGTTAATCTTTCAGGCTGGGAGAGTTTTTAAATTCCCTGGCAGCAAAATGTCAGTTTTTTAGTAACTTATGTGAATCTCTCTTTAAATGAATGAGCTTGTTGCTAGATATCAGAATCCAAATGGGAAATGCTATTTAGTAGCTAGAATAAAATAGTCAGTGTGGTGAGGAATAGATTAGGTTGCCTCACAGTGATTGAGCAGAGATAATAGGAGATTATATGAATGTGGAAATAGTAATTTGCAATGAGCCTTGTAACACTTGTAGCATGTATGTGAACAGTCAGAATGTGGTAGAATAGTTCTACCTTTCCTTGCTTAATAAAATCTGTGCTTCAGGCATTTGCCTCACCGAACCTTGTGCATCTAAGAGATTGCTGACTTTTCTGCTTCACTGTACTATTGAGGTCAGATTATTTAAACAGTGCATTAAACTGTAAGGTTTCTTGTGAACAGAGAATGCACATCTTGAGCCAAATTTCTGATAACAGCCATTCTTGCATCGTAGTTTTATGACATTCTCCTTACTGTTTAGTCTGACTCTCAGAAACTTAATTGTTAGAAATCAGTGACTTTTAGAACAAATATTCACCAATGTATTTGAAAGCATGATTCAAAGCGTTGGAAGATCGAGATGGAAGTTAGTTGCCAAAAACAGAAGTGAATGAAAGAGGTTTATCTGTCTTTGTTAGTGCTTCAATATTAACAATCTCAACAGCCTCCCTGGGGATACACTGAGAGGCTGTTAGGGACTGAGAAGTTGAATGAAGATGCAGATTATTCACAGTGCTGCTAGACACATAACAAAGCAAGCCACTCTGACAGCCAGGTGTCTGTCTCCAGACATTTTTTCTCAACAGATGATAGCCTGGGCAGCCAGCTGGACTTAATCTAGATACAGATTTTCAAAATTCAGGAGTTGTGAACCAAAAGATTAGTTATGACGTTATTGAAATAGTTTTATTGATGAGGTGATGCTCCAGATGTGTCTGGGATTGATTCCACCTTGTATTTTGTCTGAAGAAAAATATCACTGGAGAAAGTGAACACAAAGGAAGTATGATAATGACTCCATCATTAACAAGTTTCTGCCATAAGCTCTCTTGCTTTTTCCAGGAGACAGGGCTCCTTGCCAGCTGAGCCTGCGTAATTCTCTGACTTGCCCATGGAGGATGGTAGAGTTATGATGCTTAATTTTCTGGTTCTTTCCTGAATTTTAGTCTTTGCCTTTTTTTTCCCCCCTCTAATAATGATGTGTACAAACTCCTGTGCTAAAGCTCAACTTTGTGTTATTCTTGAAAACCAACATGGAAATAAGGTACAAATATCTTTCCTGATTTATCTTGATTTGTGGATGTTAGTCACTGGAAAGTTTCTTTCATAGAGATAACTTTTAGACTCATCTTGTCTGTGATAACACTGGGGTGAGGGGGTTGGCTGTTCTGAGTCCATGTAGCTATTCAGTTCAGCCACGCAATAGTCTAAGATTTTGAATCTGTGTTGATACTTCTGATAACTTTAGAGCAAGTTCTTTGTTCTGTGAAAGTATGATTACACACTTTCACTTTCTTTGCTATCCAGAGAAAGAAAGGAAGACTTGTATTTAGGCAGTGCAGGTTAAAAAATGAAGTGTGCAGTGGGAGACTTGCAGATTGCAAGGGATGAGCTCTTGTGATTCTGTAAGATGCACAGTGCAGTAAGGAGTTAGTCTTTACTTGTCAAATGATTACCTTGTACAGCAACTTCTCTTAAAAAGCCCTTGTAATCTTTATTAGGCATGGGGTTGGAGATTATTCTCTTGATTGCTGGTAGTGATCATTTATCCTCAGTCTATTGACAATGGGCCACTGTAATGTGAGACCATTTTCTGGTAGAAACACATTTAGTCTAAGCAGTGAATGGATGAAAGACCTAAGCCTTCAGGTTGTTCAGTGTTTGCGGCATTGGTGTAAAAGTTTTACTAGGGGATTAACCATGTAGGAAATATTCCTCACTATTATTTAAGCTAACCTAGAGAGACTCATTATCACACAACCAGATGATACGGGAATACTGTAGTAAATGCTTGATAGAATCCTGTTGCCTGTATGTTAAAGGAATGTTACAGATTCATAGACAGTCAGACTACTGTTTTTACCTGTAATAAAATGGATTCAGTATTCTCTAATTCTGTGGTACTTCACACCAGTGCAAATGTAGAGGATAATATCACCAGATCAGTACGTTGGTTTTCTTTATGTATGTTTACAGTCACATTAAAGGGGAATAAATGATAACATGCTGAGGGCCTTAGCTCAAATTTCTTTCATATCTTATACTTTCTTAGGAGCAAGCAGTATTTAAAGCTGTATTAAATCTTCATTTTTTAGAGACTTTTCCTTAACATTATTTTCAATCCTTTTCAAGATAACCTTATTACAGTTCTTTGGTAGAGCAAGTACCAAGTCTATTTACAATAGTAATAAATAATTTGAGTAACGACTGTTGCTTCTATATCATTCAGTAATCTCCTTTCTATTGACTAATATAGATTTTCTGAATATAAATAGAGCTGTGTACCTTTTTTTTTTCTTTTCAAGGACATAGATCTAACGGCTAAGTTTATGTGCATGCAGACAGAGATATGTAAAGATATACAATATGCCCCAAACGACTGGCCCAGCCTGATTGGCCTGCCATTTCTTTCATATAGGCTAGATACCAGTGAGCAGTGCTGTCAGACAGTAAACGTGCTATCATTTAGATAGCAAGTCAATCCCACTGTCTCTGATACACATGGCAACTCGTCATATGTTTTGCACGTGAACAAACTGATTGCTATTAGATTGCTATTAGTACAGTAGCATCCATTAGTGTTGAGTACTTCTAATCATTAGTCTTGTGTTTTATTTTATGTTGAACAAACAGTAATGAGAAAGTGCTTAAGAAAATGGGATATTAAAAATTTTTCAAACCTAAACCATAAGATTTTCCACACTGTCTCCCTAAATAGGCAGCCTATGACTGAGATCTATTTCAAGATGTATGTATGAGCCTTAAAAAATTCCACATTGTGTTCTAGTATGAAGCATCAACAAGCTTTCTCCTGTAGAAGTAAACTTTAATTATTGAACATGAACAACGCCAAAGGAATTTTCACTCTGATTGATGGTGTGACAATGAATAACAAAAGGAATATTGATAGTTTGCTGTTCATTATCAGGGATTGCTGTTTTCTTTGTACAGAATTGCAATTTGTCCTGGGCAGCACTTAATAGCAAAGCTCCTGAAACCGTGTTCATGTGACAAGCAAGCTGCAGAAATGATGGACTTTTTTAGTGAGCCAGACTGTAGGACTGCTGGGCAGCATGCAGAAAAAGAAGCTTTCTTACAACTCTGTGGTGAAGCATCACATGCTGCCTCAAAATTGGGTTTGGGAGTCAGTCATGCCATACTGATGATCCATACTGATTTTGAAAGACTCAGCCAGCAAATCTGAAACAAGGGTGGAAGATTCTGAGCTGCCATACCTCTGCAGCGTTCCTGAGGACAAGCAGTCTATATTTGTATACAGATCTTGTCAACTGGATACAGAGAATGAGGAAGGGGCATTTTATACTTCTGCTTTTAAGATTAAACATGTCTTTTTTCCCCTTTTAAGTACCCACTTAATGTACGATTTTTTTTTTAGTAACTTCTGTTGCAGTTTTAATTTTCATCTAGTATGAGGAAAGGATCATTTCAAGTTCCATGGCTGAAATCCACTTACTCCTCTCTTACAGGTATTGCTATTCACTGGAACATTTGTTGAATGTTTGTCATCCTAATACATTTTCACAGAGTACCCAAAGAATAGCGAAGTTTACCTCAACTGAACAAAATGCTGTTCTAGGAACTGTACATTACTGCCCTGTAGGGATTACCTAGGTCTATTTCATCGACCTGTCATTAATTAAAGGCTTGAGGTTCTCAGTCTTAAACTCATGAATTTGTTGCAGCAGTTAAACCTGGGAAATACAGGTCCTTTCCAATCCAAGTTGCCTTTCTGGAGGATGCATGACATTATACCAAGGCATGTGCAGTACTTTGTTTTCTGTGCTTGTGGTTCGGAAATGCTAAGGAATTCTGCATCCACTGTGCCCTCTTCCCATACTTTTGGGAGCCTACAGTGGAGAGGTTCCTAAGGAAGTCTGAACTTGTCTACAAACTCTACTAAGGGAGAACAATAACAGATACATAATTATGGATTGGTTTCTCTGTCTGGCCATGGTTTAATCCTCATGCACATTTTATGAGAGTAGTTCAGGTTATTTCACTTTGTGTCTGAGAAGTTAAGCTAATTGTGTACTGATTACATTTGTTTATTTGCCTTCTGAAGATCACTATTCTACCTGAAAGTCATCCTCCTCTCAGAATCAAGCAGTAAAATTTTTACTCTTGTGAGATAAATTACTATGCTGTGAATACCAAGCATATCTTCAGCAACCTAGAGCTCTGTCAGTACAGATTGTCAGAGTATGTTTATATTATGTGTTTCAGCATTGATTCCAAGTTTAGCCACTATATGTCTTTTAATCTTACAGGATTGTTACATTTGTTTTTGTGGTACTGAAGCAGCCTTTTAATAACAGTTCCTTTTCTTATGATGGAGGCAGACAAATCACATGTTGTAGAACTGAAGATACTTGCATGGAAATCATTCTTAGACTCTCTAGATAGAAGACATTGTAGTCATTTTTAGAGATACAATTACTCAAAATCAATATGAAAAGAAGATGCTCAGACCTCTACATTGCTTAGAATCTGTGTTCTCAAATGGAAAAAATACTTTGCTCTAATTTTCGTCTATGAGTGATGGCTGCTTTGTTCCACTAACTGTAGTCATGAATTTGGACTCCAGATCATCTATTCTCTTGTGTAAAATATGTGATAGTGTCCATATTTTTAATAAAATGAAAGGCTCTATCAAAACTCAATCATACAAATTAGTAAAGGATAAAGTGCCATGCTTTGGTAAAAACCAGTGCCAAAAATAGTTTTCCTTTTTAGTGATATTCTACTGCTCTGGGATGGAATATTGATTATGCAGGAAAATGGGGGAGGTTGCTTTTGCCTCCCATAACTCTAACTCCACTAGGCAGATATCAGCCAAGACCAGTACAGAGGCTTGGTTCATAAACTGAAGTTCATGATATTTTATTTACTGGCAAAAGTTGTATGGCGTCTCAAACTCTCCTGATGATGTATGTGCAGTAATTGTCACTGCTTCTTAGAAGCAATGTAATACTCAACGCAATACTGTGAGGGGCATGTGAAGCTGTCCAGAAGGACAGTGTCTCTAGACGTGTGGCAGTATAGAGAGGAAGTAGGGAAGAAAGCATATAGAGAAAGCAAAAAGAGAATTCAAATAGTATTAAAGCAAACAGGATCTGACTTATTTTCCCCATCTCACATTTTAACTGGCTTGTCTTACAAGTGTAACTTGTTAGAAGTTCATATCAGTGTCCTGAATACTTTTCTTATATACTTATCTGTCCAATAGATAACAATGGGAGATGTAGACAATAAATAATGATATGTCTGAACTCAGTGCTGATGTCACATTGAGCATTTTAAATAGAAAGGGCAGTAGAGAAACCCTTTGCCAAAGCTAAGATATTTAAGTTATGCATGCAGACTTTTATTAAGTGTGACACCTAACAGGAGCTTAGCTGAAGGTGCACAGTGGAAACTTTGAGGCAACCGATGTCCTCACATAGATTCTACCTGATGATGTCCTAGTAATGCTCAAGTCTGTTTTCTCAACTTGTAGAAAGCAATCAACCTCGGAATCATGAAATGCAGGAATAAAAATGAGTTGCTGAAAATTTCGCTAGAATCTAATATCTATTGTTCTGCTTTGTGCTTTAATATTTAATATTCTCTGATAATCCGTCATAAAGCATATACATATGAACAATTCATTCTTATCAATGACGTTTCATCCTTTATTTAACAATTCAAGAGGAACTGCCAACCTGTGAATGATGAAAAATCAGTCTTAAGTCACTTGTATCTCTGCTTATTGATGACAAATGATAAAGTAAGTAGCAGATGAAAGACAAGGGGAGCTTCATTTAATACACAGTCAGCTTTGAAAATCTTCTCCAGCCCTGCTAGAAGGCTGCTATTCAGTAGCTTGCAGTCCTTGTGAAAACACCTAGAATGTGTTCTTTATCTGAAAGGCTGAACTCCATGTTTGGCCTGTTAGCTAACACTCTTTGGGACCAAAATATGACCTCAAGAAGAATTATATACAAATTAAATGAGACACAATTTCCCTTGATAATATATTATCTTGCTAACAAAAGAAGAAGACTTTTCCTGTTGAATTTGAAAATCAGGTAGTATTTGGAGATGCTAGGTTAGTACACTTTGACAGATCTCTTCATTCTTATGCCAACCGAAACATCACAACATATATTATTTGCTGCAAACTGCTTACAAGCATAATTAACTCTGCTATGCTCTGGGGTCAGAAATAGCTGTTTTATAACTGTTGCAAATCAAACAGCTCTGCCACTGAAGTAGTCACTTGCCAAAAGACAATGACATCTCATCCTTTAAATTGATAGTGTTTGAAAATGTCCCCTTTTATTTGTCCCTCTCAGGCTGAATTCACTATAAAATTGTACTGAGGGAAATGGGAGATGAATCAGCAGTGCTCTTAACAGTGCATAACCTTTATTATTCTGCTCCCAAGAATATTGAAATTTGCATTGCTTAGCAAGTTACAAGCTGTAATGACAGCACTTAAGATGGGCAGAAGAGGCAGCAATAGAAATCCAGTGAGTAGAGTAGACATAGCTGAGCTTCAGAACTCACAGAGATTTTGCAAAGATGCTGAGCATTTACTTAGCAGCCCCTAATTCCTTGGGTATACTTTGTAAGATACCATTATTCATGCTAAGGCTATTTGCTTTTAATTTGCATGTATTATATAATACTGATTATAGAAATCCTAGCGATTCAGCCATTACATTTTGAATACTTTCTGTTTTCTCTAAAAATATCTTTTTTTCTTTTTTCTTTTCTTGTTCTGTCATAGATTTTAAAATTTGTTAAAGCAATATATGCCATGAAAGTATTTTGCACATATATTTTAGTCAAACTTTTTCTGATTCCTCAGGGTGAGTAGGACAGACACCCAAAGGCAGGGCAGGTCCTGACAATAGCGAGCTGATAGCCCTGATTGCGTGGTAGATAGATCTGCAGTGATTAGGCAGGTCTGAGCTCATGCAGGCAAGTCTGGCCACAAATGAGATCTGTGGTCAGGCACAAGCCCTGCTGTACAGGACCAAGACAAAAGTTCTGGCTTAAAAAAGCTCCCAGGGAGATAGAATTTGACCCTTACTGAGGCAGCTTCTAGCTCTTCATTTCAAGGTCACCAGCTGCCTGATCTCTTTTGGATCTGAGCAGCCACAGCTAAATCCAGAGAAGAGGGATGTATTTAGTATCCTGAAACTTTTAAGCCTGTGAAGGGTTACCTCCATCCAAACTCATCATGGATGGTGCTCTTGGAATCGATATGTTTGCTTTTATGGGATCAGCTATGTTACCAGAATTGACAGCACAGGGCAGTGGGATCTGGCTTCCCTGAAAAGGTGTCATATAAAACCTGTGTGCCAAAGTAGTACTGTGGGGAGATGTGAAACTAAAGGTTGGCAGTGACTAGGATTAGAGTTTCTCAGGTGAGAGGATCATAGAATCATAAAATTACTCAGGTTGGAAAGGACCCCAAAGACCATCAAGTCCAACCGCAGCCTAACCATAGTACCCTAACTCTAACAATCCTCCACTGATGAAACATAGAGGCTTGCTGACCTTCCCACTGCAGGAGCTTCACGTGGGCTACAGCAGATGAGGTATTCTGAGGCACTCAACTGCAGTTAATTTTTGTCTTGCTGACATCAAACTATTTCAAACAGATGTAGCTGCACAGAATTAAAGGACTAATCTCTTTAATAAGAGCCTATAATATTAGACCTTAAAGGTCTTATTCAAACACTGGGTCAGTGAGAAACTGAAGAAACATAATCTAATTTGGGTGATGCCATGAAAACCAAATTCCTGAATATGAACTCTGATTATGTATGAATATAACAGGTTCCACATGAACATTCTAAATTATGGGAAAGGAAATTCAGACTGAGAAAGGCTCATAGACAGATTGATATAGTCTGAACTTTGCTTCCCCCCAGTTACTGAGCGTTCAGAAGGGCTGTAGTGATCTGCTGGTTGCAGAGATCATTTCACAAGTCACAAGCAGTAAGATGGAGTAAGGAAGTGATTATCTGACATAAATTGTCATTATGTCCTTCCTCTTAACAAAGGCAATGTAACAGCAAAAAGGAGGAAAAAAGTAAAGTACAGAAGCAGTATGTGTCAAAATAGAAGCAGATGAAACAAGGCCTAATGATTGACCTTTGAATTTTAGTATGATCAATTTTAATGGAGTAATGAGAGCAGAAGGTAGATTTTTTAAAAAAAAAATCAATTTAATTATTGAGAAGGTGTAGAGAAGACGTGCCCATCTAGTAGCTTAGCTACCCTCTGTTCAAATGTCAAGTAATGGATTCAAATTCTTTTACTTGTAATAGGGAAAGAAGGTCAATGAATTACCAGCTAGACGGTATGCACTGTCCCGTAAAAATAAGCCAGTACCTAACTTAATAGAATGAAATACTGTTAAGCTAATATAAATTACATCTACTAGCAGATGGAAGTAAATAACTTCAGTGTAGGAGACTCTGGACTGCACTCAAATGTTGTCCTTTGGCTAAGGCATTTATCAGACTGAAAGGATAACTCAAGGCAAAGTCCCTAAACAAGTACAGTTGGGTTTTCGTTTACCTCATCATCATTTATTACTAGTCAATGTAACTAATTATTATATTTAGTGTAGGTATACAGTGTGGAACTGCATGTAGATTAGGAATAATTCAGTTTGAGTCACTGGAAAAAAATATAATAAATATAAGTTGTTAATAAAAAAGCAATATGTAATAAATTATGGGAGGCTGAAAAGTATTTGTAGAGCTTTGTAGATATTGGGTTGAATTTAAAGTTACGTGTACTGGAAATTTAATGACTCGTCTTTTGAACAGTGCTACCTTAATTTATTAGTTGGTGATTACAGCTGTGATTAACAGCTATTATCATGATAGGTAACAAGTACTGATTAATTCCCTAATAATTTTGGCATGGTTTAGAATAAGAAGCACTTCACAGATGCAGGAAGCAAAATTAACAAAACCAGTAATAAAAACATCTCTCTCTTGTTACAGCACTGTCTTGAGGGAACAAGATTTGTGAAGGTGGGAAACCTAGGTAGATTTGCTAAGGTTGTTCCAAAGATTGTCTTAATGAAAGAGAATTATTGGGTGCATTTTTTTCATAATGATAAATTTGGTTTGCATTTACAGTCATTATATTCCTGATATTCAAATATTTTTTCATTATAATACTGCATTCATTTTGAGCTTAACTCAGGAACTCATTTTTCCCCATAAAAGTAGCTTTTATACACATATGTGACACTTCTAAAGTACCAAATAAGTAGTGGCTCACTGTCTACTTCAGAATCACGGAATCACAAAATGGCCTTGGTTGGAAGGGACCTCAAGGATCACGAATCTCCAACCCCCCTGCCACAGGCAGGGCCAGCAACCTCCACATTTAATACTAGACCAGGCTTCCCAGGGCCCCATCCAGACTGGCCTTGAACAGCTCCAGGGATGGGGCATTCACAACCTCTCTGGGCAGCCTGTTCCAACACCTTACCACTCTCACAGTAAAGAACTTCCCCCTGATGTCCAACCTCAGTCTTCCCTCACTCAACTTAAAACCATTTCCCCTTGTCCTGCTGTTATCTACCCTTTCAAAGAGTTGACTTCCCTCCTGTTTATAGGCTCCCTTTAGGTACTGGAAGGCTGCAATGAGGTCACCCCGCAGCCTTCTTTTCTCCAGGCTGAACAAGGCCAGCTCCCTCAGCCTGTCTCTGTAGGGTAGGTACTCCAGCCCTCTGATCTTTGTGGTCCTCCTTTGGAACCTCTCCAACAGCTCTCCTTCTTGTAGTGGGGGCTTCAGACAGTAGTCTGGAGTCTTTGGCAAAGAACCTGAAAGTGGTGAGAGGTCTGACTAAGATAAGGATCTGCTGGTTATCTGGCTTTTTTTATCAGATTTTATCCTTTTGGAATTTGCACTGTGTCTTGGGATAGGCACTTAAAATATGCATCGCTCTGGATTCCTCAAGATTTTCAAATATTCTAGATCATCTGAAACACAACTATTATTTCAGAACATCAGGCGGAGCGTTTAATTCTTTTGATTCCTAATAAGTAAGGGAGGGTTTGGAAATTTGAAACAGTGGAAGCTATAGTTGAGATTAGAGGCCTTGGACTATATTTTTTTAAAGCAGAGTTTCTAATGCAGTATTTCTGTAATTTTGTTTTTAATTGTACTTTTTCATAGTTGAAAATTCTTATGATTATGTCTCTTCATTAAATATGTAAACTGTTTTCTTTCCTAGAGGTAGAATTTCCTTGCAGTGCAAATAACCGTTCAACTAAGTCTGATCAGGATACCTGAATACTGCTTTTACTCCCTAAGTAGTTGATCACAGCTCTTTGTTTCCATTTCTGTATTTATAAAACTATATCTATAATAATAATAATTTTATTTGAATGTGAAAAGAATAACCTCTATTTGCTTAACATATTTCAAAAAGGCTCAGACCAAAAACTTGGAGGATTCAGAAGCCATACAGCTTTTAAAAAAGGCTTCAAACCATTTATTTATTCTAAAGAACATAAGTGATGACTTGCTTTCGCGCAAGATTTTTTAATATAAAAAGTAAATCTCAGTCACTGACGTCTAGTGCTATTAGAATGAGCAAGGAACAGAGTGAATCTTTATAGGTACTGAAGGGTGAACTGTTAAGTCATAGCCTGAACTGATGACTGAGCACCTGGTGAAGGAATATGGCTGGCTCAGGAAGCACAGGTGCAAACAACATACCTGTGCTTCACACATGATTGGAAGGGCTGGACCCAGGGTTCACATCCCAACCTGCTCCCCCCTCCCTCCTCCCCCAGCTCATTTAAGGGCTAGCCTCTGAAGGTTGAATGTTTCCTGGATTGTTATTTCCTTAGAAGGAGTGGTATATAATCAGAGTTTCTTAACACCAGCAGGGTAAGTTAACCTTTTTTTCCTGTATGTCATTATTGGTATTCTCAACAATACTTTGCCTGGTATCACAAAGAACTTGTGAGAATTAATTCTGCTGCTTTAATAGAACAAACCATATAGATTTCTTTTTTTCCATTGCCCCTGGAGTTTTTTTTCCTTTCAGTTGAAGGATGATCATATCCTTCTCTATATTATTTCTATGCATCTTGCATTGAACCAAAAGACAGGGTGAGAATAGTGGTCAGATATATGCAGCAAAGGGACTAAGTTTAGCTAGATACTTAAGTCTTTTCTCTTAATAAAGCAGTTTTTTTTCTCTACAACTGGTAAACCCAATTACAGTACACTTTCATATGTTAAAATCTAGTTTCTCATTCTTCCAGAAGAGATTCAATAACAGGATGTTTATATACAGCAGAGGGGGGAGGAGTTATTAAAACTGAAGACACTGCAATTTATTGACTCATCATATGGTTTCCTTGTGAGCACCAATAATATTTCCAGTCTATGCTATGATTTATGAGACTTAAGAGGCCTTGTTATCTAATTAGTCTAGCATCCAGAAAAAATATGGTTCTACTTGTTTTTTTGTAGGTCAATTTAACTTGCAGTAGTTGATTGTATTTTTACTAGTCAAATGGAGTACATCACACGTTTGGGATTTACTTTATTTACATTTACATGGTATTGCCTACCATATAGGAGGCGCATCAAGCTCAAATGTCTTCTTTCATCCAAGAGAGGTTCAGGAGGGCAGATCTGATGTCTTGAGTGGGTGACTATAGGAAAGCAGAGATAGTAGGTACGTGCATTTAAGGATATGCTTTCTTTATAACCATACAGAAACAAACCAGACAAGTTCATATGTTATTTTCTCCATCTTTTCCTAGTATCACAAAAGCATTCACATTTGCTGTCTTAATTGTCAGTAATTAAGAACAGAAAATACACACTGAGCACTCTTTAGCACCTGTGTAACTTTCTTTATCATCACTGTTTCTGTATGATTTTTGTAGCCAATAGGTGGCAGGAAACTGTTATAGAGGCAAGGTATTATGGGAAAAAATTTCTTTTAAATGGTCATTTGAAACAAAATGGACCACCAGATATGTTGCACTTTCCTGGCTCTTTTTATCATTTTTAATGGGAAAAAAGGAAAGTGAAAAAGATGGTGAATAGACCAAAGACTTCAGAGAAAACATAAGCAGTTCCAGAAACAGAACATAAGAAAACAAGATAATTGTGCACATATTGATAGGATTTACTTGTAAAGAACTGTGAGATGTGTGGTGGATAGATGTCATAGCTGTTACCTTGAAGAAAACAAACTACATTACTGAGGAGGTAGCAGGATGAGACACTGCCGGAGAAGTGAATTTTCTTCCTAGTAGGTAGTCTATCTCAAATGAAAATTGTTTTACTGTTCTGAGCCATACTCTCCCTTTTCTATTTTAGTGGATAGAATTAGAAATTCTTCTTACTTAGGAAGTATTTCTACATACTGAAATATTTCCGTGTTTCATGCAATAAATTTTTAATTAGAAAAGTGCTAGGAAAAAAAAAGAAAAACAAAACCAAACTTGTAAACAGTTTCTTAATGCCTTTAAAGTATGTAAGGATGATGATCACCAAAGTTAGTACTGCCTGCAAGTAGTCTGTGTCTTGTTTGTGACTTATTTCTCATTAGAAAGAGCTCTGAAGAGACTTAAACTGCAGAGCCGATTAGTGAGGGAGAAATACTAGGATTGGTGGGGAAGATATGGTAATACAAAGTATTGCAGTTATCTAAAGCTGGTGCTATCTTCACATGGATATGATAACCAGAATTCTACCTACTGCCGAGCAATGGAAGTTTGTAGGCATCTTTTAGCTAAGGAAACAGCACTGTGATTCACTGTCAGCTGGAAACCAACAGGGAGATTCATGAAAATATCTCATCAAGATTTCAGTAGATAGCTCCAGAGTGCTAACAGCTTCATAAGAGTGCTTTTAACTTTTATTGTGTTATTCAACAAAATGTGCTAATTACCTCACAACCTTGAAGTTAAAATACATCAAAAACAACAAAATCTCTCAAACAAATACATTTTTAAAACAGTCAGTCAAATCAAGATGGATTAACTTTGGGTTTCCTGAAAATTTAGGCGAATCTGTGGACCTTGAGTTTCTTAATTGCTGTGGTTATGTCACACGTCCCGCTTATTTTGTACCTTTATGATTGCCTGGACTTTAAACTGCTTACTTTCCATGAGCAGAATTCATTTTAGTCTCCAACTAGAACCCATAAGAATATAAAAACGTTGTCTGTTTAGCAAGTAAGAGCGCAGTTATGGTTACAATCTAGAAGAGAAATGGAAGAAGTAATCTTGCTTTTCTTGAAGTTATTGGTCAAAAATTTTCAAGTTGAATCACGAGACTTTGGAATGACTTAACGTATAATTACAGTTAATGTTAATTAATGTAGCCATTATGGGAAGGCACTGTTTTAACAGAAACATGCCCAGGTCTTAGATTTCTTTTGCCTTTGTTGCATTCATCACAGTTCTACAAAAGGAATAGCGAGGATGTTGCCCAACAGGGAAAGCTGAGCTGACACTGAGGTAGGACAGAAGCCTCCCTGACAAGGGCACCATCCCATGAGAGTCCAGAGTCAGTTCAGGGAGTGTGATGAACAAAACGAGGTCAGGACTGGCAAGGTACATAGCATTTCTGCAGCGAAGGTAAGGCAAGGACCAAGGGTCAGGTCAGGGCGTGAGCTCTGAAGAAGAACTTGATCCAAAGGGTGTAGTATGTGGGCTCCAGAAGGGAATTCCCAGCTCCTTCTCACATTTTAGCTGTTTTCACAGAAGACTGGTTCAAAGAGCACTGTAGCAGGGCAAATCTGGAATAGAAGAAGCTAAATCCCACAGGTTGTGGGAGGGAGAAAGGAGGATGAAGGAGCAAGTGAATGCAGGATGGTCAGGGTGTTTAGGCCCTGCTGGTGTACTCGGGACTTTGATGAAGATCATTGTAAATGTCATGCCAAAGTGTAGCTTGAGTAATTGCAGAGATTGACAATAATTCTAAATTACCAATTTCTGTTGTTTCATTTATATATCTATCCCCAGAAACAAGGGATAACAAAGTGAGCTATTGTGACTTTAACTTATGTAAAAACAGTAAATATTACTTAAAATTCATCTAGGTTCCCATTTTAATCCTCTAGTGGCTATTAATTGACTTTTTTCATGCATAAGCAGTTATCTAGAAATACGTTAGTGTTTCATTCCACAAATGACTAAACGATCATAACTGGTTTTCCTGATACAGTGATTCCTACTGAATCTCCAAAGCAAAGTACATGTCCATGGAGAAGGACTGAAGTCACTGAATTTCTAGTCAGGAAGGGATCTCTTGGGACTGTGTAGTCCTGTCCACCCAAGAATCAGTTATGCTTTTCTTTCAGTCATCATAACTCTAAGCAATGGTATTTTTCCTTGTTATTTTTGTTATTTTCATCTGTGTGGGGTTATTTTTTTTTCCCACTAGCCTCCCAGTTCATTTTCCATCCCTTGTAAAAATTCCAGTCTTTTCTTTATCTGTTTATAGCACCCAAATTTTGAAACTTTCATCTTTCTCTGTGGGAGTCTTCTTCACATTTCTTCACGCAGTTGCAATGTTTTTTCTCAGTAATACTCCTTAAGTTGTTCAAGCTTAGTTTAATCCCACGAATTCTAAGAATATTTTTTTGGTAGCACTTCAAAACTATGTTTTGTTCTCTTAGGCACCTTTAACATGCCATCTAGGAAGGTATTCAGCGTAAAACTCAGCTGAAGAGTTTCATGTAGCTTTGTTTAGAAGTACTTTCAGATGACTACTTCAGATAATGTTCTCTTCAGGGTGGCTAAAATCTAACTCAGAGTTCAACCTCATGTCTGCAACAAATTTTCTTCAGAAAAAATTATTTTTCCCATCTCCCCTCGATCACATTTTTTCCTTAGAATTCTTTCCAGTTTCTTCAGATTTATTACATCAATAATTACAGAATAGAGAGTAAAATAGGACAGGATATCGATCAGGGTATTATTTCAGCAAGAAAAATAATTAATGTTTTATTGAGATAATTAGGACTATTCAGGAATGTCTTGTGTGCTAAACAGAGCTGAGCCAATAATGCAAATTTCCTACAATTTTAATTCAGATTTTCAAATAAATTTATGTTATTCATGAGCCACCTTCACTTGAGCTCACTTCCACAATGTTTCAGTAATCAAACTGAAGTAATTTCCAAGCTGTGCATATGATAATGTACAGAAACAGAAAACTGCATGTGCTTTGGGAGTATTGCTTATTCAAATACTTGTGTAATCAGAAAAGCCACTGTATTACAAAGAACAGTGAATATACCTTTGTTTCCCATATGAATAGGAGTATATACACAACCTATTGAATTTTTGTCTGCTCTGTCACTCTAATACTGCTTTTGTAGAAAAATGAATTTGTATGAGTAATTTTAATAACGGATGATTGCTCTGTGGTGTTGTCTTTGGACAAATGTTAAAACACGAAGAGAAAAGCGGTAGGAAAAAAGTAGATACTGACATCAGCCAAGTCAGGGATTGTGTTTGTATAATGTTCAACTCATATGATTATAACTACAAAAATGGAGTGCCTTGTCAGGTTTTATCTCTAGACTCAGAACTGCATGTGGGGAGCTCAATTCATCTCATTGACTGCTGTGTAAGGATGCTTTGGCAGAATGGCTTCTCTTCTGTTTTCACATTATCCTATTGTCAGACCATTGCCCTCTTCAAGTCTACTGTCAGTGTTTTGGGCTGAGAGATAAGCACTGCTAGGAGAGAAGAGTTAGGCAGTTAATTTGATATCCACTCTGGGACAGAAATACAGGCAGCTGGAGGTGAGTGGTCACAGTCTGGACCACTGAACTAAAATGAGGACTAGCAAAATTATAAAACTTATGAGTCTGTTGCATGGGGCTTCTGTGGCAGCTACATGTCTTGGATGTGTGATGAAGTGACAGATACAATGATATCAGCATTGGTCAACTTTGTTGTAATTTCATATGCTATGTATTTAGATCTATGACTCCAATATGATATCAGTAAGTCATTAACGACCAGTTTTAATCTGCTGCTTAAATTTAGGCTTTTGGGTACTCTCAAAGTAAAACAAGATAGAATGGGGAGTGAATAAGGAAAAAACAACAAACCAAACAAAAAAAAACCTTATATTAGAAGAAGAGATAATTTTATGATGATGATATAAAGGTGTATATGAGGCCTGCTTCAAAAGTAAGCCTCCTATTTTATGATGTTGGCCCATCATGTCAGAGGAGAATGTTACCGGTATGATAGTAGAAGCTGAACCTTCATGCTAAAGTTCTGTTACATTCTGTTATTGCAAGACAGATGGCAGGAAAGGGCCAGTCTGACAAAATTGTGCCTGTGCAGGAAGTGTGCATGAAGGAAAGGTGTAGGATTGAATTCCTCCGTGCAGAAAAAATTGCACCCATTGACACTGATCAGTGCCTGCTGAACTTCTCTGGAGGCCCAACAGTGAATGTGAACGCAGTGAGGTGGTGGGTGGTGCATTTCAGTAGTGGTGACAATGATTTGGTAATCTGCTTTCCATATAATATCTGTGAAGATTTTTACAAGTGTATCATGCAGGCTTTTGATAACTGCTAGTGAAAATGTGTAGCTAATGGTGCAGATCGTGTTGGAGAAACAGTGTTTTGTGGCTGAGAATTTGCTCTGTCAAATAGTGTTGTTGTGCTTTGTGTATTTTGTAGTCCTTGTGGAAATAAACAGGAGGCATTATTTTCAAGGCAACTTACACATTTAGTACTTTAATTAAAATGGGCAAACTATATTTAATATGCGTAACATAGATATTCTCAGAACTTTCCAGTCTTTGTTCCACCGCAGGTATAATTAACAGCAAGATTTAGTGTATTTCCAAGAAGAAAGAGCAGAATGTCATTTTTGCTTTTAATCATAGAATCACTCAGATTAGAAAAATCATAACTAATAGCCCCAGCTCCTTGAACTTTAAAAGTGGTTAGGTGAGGGATGTTTATTATTCAGTATGATATGCCACAGTATTGTATGACAATATTATGAGACCAGAGGGTCCATAAATAGTATTCACCTTCTGACAACGTTATTCAATGATAATATCCTTTTGATGCTGGGGCTATGCACAGCTGAAAGAATGCCCAAGCTATCTCTGTAATTCCCACAGCTAA
>PPHD01007851.1:0-22496 GCA_002909625.1 Bambusicola thoracicus
TTTTTTTTTTTTTTTTTTTTTTTCTTCTTGATTTAAGTAATGTGGAGCAGTATGCAGTAGCTAACCTGAGCAGAAAAATCTTACATCTAATTACTCATTCCTAATCTAGCCTGCTGCTGCATTCTATTACTGTGAATCCTAACAATGATTAAATTTGGCATGTCTGTGGAATGGTATTTTTCAGTGTTTTATGCTGGAATTACCATATAAATACAGCTAATAGCTAAATACAATACAAACAGCTGCACTGTATTTGTTCCTGGTTTCCCTAACAGGCAGGCAATGTTGTGCATTTTAAAATGGGGAGACTCAAGGAAGGGGAAGGTGGCATAGGACAGTACCAGCATGGAATCAACCTGCCTGGCACAGCTCTGAGCACGTTGTGTTGCTACAGACGTAGTGCAGGTGTCTGACCTTGCAACACATGAGCAAAGGCTCCTTGTGTTCTCCCACCTTTTGCTTGGCAGTAGATTTCAAGACCTGGACTTGACATCCCACTTGACCGAGGACCTGTCTTGTTGCTAGAGATTTTCCTGGAGATCTGGACTGTGGCTGACTTTGGTTATTGTCTCCAGGTCTGCTCTGACCCCCCGTGCTCAGATGCCAATGGAGTGCACCCTTAGCAGTGAGGACTGCCCCTACCTGTGCATTGTGACTCTCAGCACGGGGCTTGCCTACACTTAGATAGAGAGCTGCCAGCTTTTGTTGTACCCAGTACTAATCCTTCACCTACACTAATTAATGGAAATGCTCCTCATTACTGCAGAAAGCCTTGGACAAACTCTCCCTTCATCAGGGTTTCTCTCTCTCTCTGTATCTTTTTTTTTATTATTATTATTTTTAATGATTATTTCTGGAAAAATATCCAAATGAATTGGAGATGAGAGTTGATTTTTTCTTCCAGCAGGAAGCTGAAAATGTTTGCTTTCTTATTGTGGTTGTTATGTTTTTTTAATCACTTTTAATATTTCTTTATGGACAGAGCAACACAGTTATTCATTTCAGAATCAGTGGCATGTAAGAGCCATGAAATGCTCTTTCAGCTGACAGACCAAGCACACATCCTCAACAGGCAGCTAGATGTTCTTTGCCCTTGCAAGTGATAGTGGTCAGAAACTTTATGACAAAACTGAGCCTGCTATAGAATGCTGGTCAAGTGGAATTCCGAGTATTTGGGGGATTTATCTTTGATTCAGTATTTTTACTATAGAACCAAAGGGAACGCCTCTCTGCAAAGAGCCTGTTTCCTATCAATGTCTGGAGGTCTAGAGTAGCCTTGTAGTTCTGGAGCTGTTCAATTCTCTGCTGCTCAGCCAGAACGCACTGGAAACAGAAGTTTCAACTGCAGTGCAGCTCCCAGATGCACAGGAGGTAATCTTGGAGTCCTGAAATACTGCCTTAAACCAGTCATCAAAGCTTTCAGTATCTCAGCCAGACAGCAAGGCAACTAGAAATCCCAAGGCTGCTTTTTTCACATGCGTTATGTCTCAGGGCAGGCTTCTGGGCTGGTTGATTGGCCTTATGGCTTGGCTTCACAATAGACAGCTGTGAAATCTGGAAGCCCTTGGGAACCCCTTTGGCAGAAAAGCATCAGGGATGCACACTGAAAGCTGATTAAATGCCAGGATCTCAGGGAATATCACAGTCACCAAATATCCCTGTTCCTGAACAGTCGTTAGGAGAAAAAGAAAAAGGAGATGGGTGATTCTCCTCTTCGTGGGGAGTAACAGTTGTGTGTGTTTCAACTAAACCTGAAATACTGAGAGCAGACCAGCTCAGCTGTCTACTGTGCTGCTTCAAGATCATCTGTGTTCTGAGATAAACCACTAGACCAGAGCAGTCCCTTTAAGTCTGTAGTCCATTTAGCAAGTCCACGATCAAGAGAGAAGAAATTCAGATCTGTAGAAAGATTCTGCTACAACCTATAGAGAAGCATGACACCTCCCTGAGATGATACAAATGAATTAGCACACATTTAAACTTGCTGTTTGTAGGAAGAAGGAAAATTTGCTTTCATAGCAATGCTTACAATCAGCGTGAAAAGCACTGTTGCAGTATTAGCTGCAGTGAAAATACTTTTATTTTGCAACTAGAGAGAATAAAAAATACTTTTTATCATCCCTTGAGATTATATCTGTTTTTACCTGGATTGCTTATGGAAATAGGTTTTGTTTTGTTTTATTTTTAATATTTTTGTTGTTTTGTGTTGTTTTTTAATTAAAGGAAAATGTTGTGATTGTAGGCTACAATAGCAGTATTAGTAAAGACTAGAGAAGGCATAAGAAGCCTAAAAAGATGTATTTAATACATATAACCAATATACCAAAATTTAATTCAGAAGAATTTGAAACCTTCAAAAATTGGAAGAAGACATATGTAGGCAATGATTAGTTCTTTTGCTCTGTTCATCTTCTCATTCAGTATTTGACCACCTCTCAGTCTGATTTACTATTTGACACTGAATATAAAAGATAATGTTTACATAATATATGAAACTTCTCCCTCCTGTTCTAATAGGCTACCACAACTTGCAAGTGTGCACAGTTTTATGTACAGCTTGAATGTGTTCTATGTATTTTCTGCTACCTTTGAATACTCTGATCAGCGTTCACTAAGCACATGTAAATAACTTCAAAATGATAAATGAAACAAAACTGTAGTTATCCTGTATGTAAAAGGCTTAGCAGCAAGCCTTATACCATATAAATTCTGCAGGGGAAAAAAAGCAGCATAGTAAAGCAGTCAGGAAAGTGTGATTTATATTGTGAAGACAATCAGACCTGCAGGCCTCTTCTCCTAATCCTATGCTCAATGTCTTTCACTTCAGCCTATTTTTTTCCTTTCTTTCGCATCTGTCATATTTAAATTGCCTTTCAAGGCATGCAGCTATTTTTGCTTTTGAACGAGTAAGTATGGAAAAAGTGTTGGAAGTTCAGACTCAGCTTTTCAGAAATCTGTTAGTGTTCCGTGTCTAAAACTGACTAACAATCTGATGAATTTTGTAGAACTGGGGTGTGATATGCCAGCCCTTGGTCAAAGCAGAGGGAAATAAGAATGCCAGAATAAAGAAAAGAAGCCAAATCCCAAGACAGAACTGGCATTTATTACATTGTTGAATTTGAATGAGTCTTTAAACCACAACATGATGAGCAAAAACCAAGCCACCTATTGCTAAAAAAAACACCGGAGATCAGTCTGCTTGCCCTTTTATTTCCTTCTAGGGCATATAAAATTCATCTGATGTAACTGGAAATGGCTCTTTTTAAATAGTCACCTGTGGTCGGAGTGCACCAGCACAACTATAATTTTGGGATTTATTTTGTCCAGGCCATCATATTATGTTTGGTGTTTCTTTTGTTCTAGTTTTAAATCATTAGTTAGATTTGCAGTCTAGACATACTACAACCTGTCTTTCTCCTTCAAAACTGTCTCATTCTTATTGTACGACTCAATTTTAAAACTAGATAAGAAGAGATCATAAAAAGGACTGTGCACAATTGCCTATTGCACTTCTGGAATCGGTGTCCCCTGTTGCATATCTAAGAGCCTCTTGTTATCAAAAGATTCTCTTTGAGTTCCTTACTCTTTATTTTCTTGTTCTTTTCAAGCTTTGACCTTTTATTTTTCATTATTTACCTTTCAAAAAGCATGTTAGCAGCAGTCTATTCTTTTTCTATTTCAGGCATTTGTGCATTGTAGTCTCACTGAGATTTCTCTTGGATTATGAACTCTAGATTCACAGTATTCAATATTAACTCCTTCCTTTAACTCTCAAAGCCCTTTGGTTTCTATGGTATCATACTCAGAAATACTGCACACAGTGATTCCTTTCATGTCTGATGCTTTACAAAGTGCCTGTACCTGCCCAACACCCAGATGAGATTCGTTGTTGCTCTACATCTTTTATGCTGTATTTCTTAAGATCACAGTAGTATTGCAGTGAAGAAAAGCTGTTTTTAAAACTGAACCTTAAAAAAAAAATCCTGATTTGAGTTTTCTAATTCAACTTCATATTCCTAAATAGAAATAGACATTCAAGCAGCAAAAGTGATTGGTAGTTAAGGATAGTCTCCAGTACTTTGCTAACTGCAAGTTTTATCGTTAAATGATGATCCTCAGCTATTTTAGGGACCGTTTTCTGCCCTTGCTCCCTATTTAAAGTTATGTATTAGCATAAGCCCTGAATGGTAAATCTGTAAAGATCTTGCCTCTAAATAAGACATCAAATAAATTGTCTTGTTTGTTATCCTGATAAATTCATAAGCAGTAATTATTCTTGGCTTTGTCTTTTGTCATTTATGACAGTTCCAGTTTCCTAAGTGAGTAATTAAGCAACCCTTTAATCTTACACTTCCCCCAGGAAAGAGCTCTCTCTAGTTCAAGAAACTGCTCTGTGCCTAGAAGACATCATTCTGGTTATAATAGCATCTGGAGAAAACAGCTCCTCTCAGTAGCCAGTCATTCTTTGACAGTGAAGACCCTGTGAGCCTGTATCAGTCTTGAGTTCTTGTAGAAATCTAACACAAAGCACAGCATTTAACATGATATTCAGGCTCATCCTTAATGTAACTTAAAATTTATACTGCTATCCTGTACTTGGAAGATAAATTCCATTTCTTCCACCTTGCACTTGGGCTTTCACTTTTCAGCAGTCTCCTGATTTTTGACACTGTCAAATTGTGGAATTTCTCCACTTATGATGATAGAGGTTTTGGTGGATAAAAGGAGAGAGGATGAGGGAAAGGGGAAATGATTATTTATGTTAAATAATAATAGCTGGTGTAAAGGTAAGTAAAGAATAAATTTAGACTAAAAAATAGTAACAATCCAAAACAATGACATTCTGAAGCAGTCTTTGAAGGAGGTTACCAAGTGAAAGGAAATATACTGTCTCTTCAGTGCCAAAAAACAGCAAAAGTTATGTGAGGAAGTGTACTGCATGATTGTCTGCAGTTGCAAGATAGTGGACTGTGGAAGCAGAAAAAATAATCTGGCTATTATCTGGGGCTTTACTCTTTCAGTAAGTAAAGTAGGGTTTAGTTTTTTGAAGTCCAGTGTTCTCTGCAGTCAGACATTGCTTATATAAAGTGTCCAGACTCTTCATGTAAGAAGTCTTGAGTATGCATTCTATCAAAGTACCGTGTCAAGATAGCACACCGTCTCTGCTTTCATCTGGATCTAAGGGTGTTGCTTATGCAAGGGACTGATTCAGTACAATAGGAAAATTTCCTGCCTAATTATCTGTAACTAGATTTCTAGCTGTAAATCTGTTTATGATTTGGTGCTGTTTTATAGCACTATCATAATGATTTACCTGTACATTTTTTTTCTACCATTGAGACTTCTGCTAGCTTTCTATATATTTTTAAATAATGTCTTTGATCTGTGACTCACAGTGCTCTGGATAGACCCCTAAACAGTAAATTTGAGAGAGACAGAGAAGACTTCTCAGTAGTGCACACTCTGGCTGCAGTCTAAAAGCTGATATAGAACATATTTACAGATCACAAAACAGAATTTCAGCATCCACAAGTGTAAATGCCTAGGGAATCTAAACTTAATATTGAACTAAATGTTCCTTTGAAAATACATAAATATATCACTTCCTATGAAATTATTCCTATTAACAGTGAAATAAAAGCCTCGGACCTCATTTGATAGTACCCTACTAATAAGTCCAAAATAAGGAATGTTTTGATGCGATTGAAGTTTGTAGAAGTGTTTCTGATGTAACTAAATTCAGAATATGCAGAATTATGTCCACTAACATACATTACCATAATAGCACTCACATATTGGGTCTTGAAAACGCTGTGGTGCTTTGAAATTCCAATTATAGGGCTCAGCCTTTCTACTTTGAAGTTGATTCCAAGACTGTCTAGGCAATTTGCACACTCCAGCCAATTGCTATTACAGTCAATGATAACAAAGTTGCATACATCTTTTCAGCCTCTTAGAGGGCAGATGCATAAAAATAAAGAAAACAGAATCATAAAAACAGCAAAGGGAGTTTGGAATTAATGTCTGTTTATAAAATCCTTTTCAAGTTCAAGTTCCACTGAATTAAGAAACCCCAAAGACGTTGTTCGTGGATTCATGTGTGATTCTCCAGTCTGCTGAAAGCAAATTCTCTGTTTTAATATAAACTGCATTTCTGAGTTGAGACAGTTTTCAATATCCAGATTCTAAATCTAGCAGGTTTATATTTTCCCCTTATGGGGGCTGGAATAAGATCGTTATAGATGACCTGCACACCTTCAGATGCAAGCTGGACTGCAAGTGACTACTCAGTGACATCAGATTTTAAAATCTAGCAATACAGAGTGTCTTTCCTTGTGTCTCAGATATACTGACAGAGTACAAACAGCCCTAGCTCACAGACAGAATTTTTTCAATTACAGCATACTAGAAAGGCATCATCATGATAAGTAAGAGCATTTCAGACCAGGTTCCAGCATCCCCAGTGCCTAAACTGAGCCACAGATTCTTCAAGACTACTGCAGTCCATTTGCAAATCAGCCTGTGGTACCTCATTCAGACATTCTTGCTGTGTATAAAGAAGGATTAAGTGGTTTTGGATGGGACTTAAGAGCTGTCCATATAATAAGTTCTGCAGAGAATTATGATAGACTGTACTATATTTTGTATTATTTGAATTGTGCAGTAACATCTTCCAGACTTCCTACTGTTATTTCCAATTCTAAATGAACTGTAGTTTGGGTATCAGTACTGCAGTTCTTGTTGTCAGATGCTTTGATAACAGGATTTTTCACGTTTGGCTGGTGGCTTTAGATAAGGTGTGAAAACCATTTTCCCCAGGCCACTTTACACATCACTGTGAAACTGTGCAATCTGATTTGTCTCACTAAAACTGAAATAAGTGGCATTTTTCCTCCTCTTTACAGGAGATATACCATAGCATACTTCTTATCAGAGCTTCTCCTATTGACCTAACCTGACAGAAGAGTGCCTTCAATATCCCAGTAGGCCTAAAACCCAGAGGGTTCTCGTAATATCCTGTTCTTTCTATTTCACCTTCTTGTCTCTACCCATACCCACAGACAAATAAAGTCCACCCCTGGTAGTATATGGAAATAACTCTATAAAATGTAGACAAGCTTTGAAATGAAGAGTCCTTACTATTCTCCTCTTGCAGTTACTGTTCTGGTATCATGGTTACATCTCTCTTCTTAATTCACTTTAGAAGTACAAAACAAAAGAAGGACCATGCTTGTCACTGCCTGCACACAGTACCTCAGTGCTTCTCACACCACAAGCACCAGTCCCCTTCTGTTCTCTTTCTAGAGCAGAAGGAAAAAAATCCCATATCAAAATGGATTAGTTTACCTGTTTCTAGAGGCAAAATTTGTGAGGACAGGAACTATGGTTCTAGTTTCTTTCTGATCATCCTGAAGTTCCTAGTGTCTGTTCTTTAATGCTTTCACATGGAGTGAGGGGCACACTGACTGCTTAAATTTGTATTTTTCATCTCACAGATGTATTTTGGAAAGCTTGCTTTACATTCAGATAAATCACGATTCTGATTATGTAGTTACCATTGCTTTCTGCGTATTCCTTTCACCTCTTCTCATCACATTATGAATTGAAAATACTACCTGTGCTCTTTAAACAGCAATTTGTCCTTCTAAGAATGGGGAGAATATTTAGCTGTATGCAGCCTGGAGAGAAAATTTGCTGTGTATATGATCTGACAGTTGTTCTTATGAGAAAATAGATTGAAAATGAGATGCAAAACAATGAGGGAAAATTGCCTCCGAAGGTCTGACCTGAAAACCCTCACTGTCAGGTTTTTTCAGCAGTGCTGGGCTAGACCTTTATCTGCAAGGAGCTATTTTAGTCTGGCTCAGGAAGACAGCCAGGAGTCAGGATGGCTCAGGAAGGGGGTTTCCATGCCCAGCTCTGCATGAGATTCAGTTCTATCAGAAGGCTGTAAATAGCAACTGGTACAGTTAGTTACTGTGACAGGTATCTTCCCTGGTGCACACCTCCCACTGAAATCAGTGCACATTCCCATCTGAGATGATGTGCACTCAGGAGAAAGACTATATTTAAGCCACGTTCCACAGAAATCAATTCATCCCCTACTCTTACATGATGGAGAATTAAAAGGGAATATTAAGAAACACAAATTACTTGTTCACTTACTCCTGTCATTTTACTCAGTGGTCAATGGAAACAGCCCGTGGCTTTTCATTTTATTCCTCACTAGAGTCATTTTCTGATCCTGTAATTCTAACAAAAAGCTTCAGTGCTTCAATGTTGTAACAGTGCCAGCTGCAGATAACGTTCTGTTTTTAAAGCTGATTTAATTTGCATTCTCTACATAGTTTTTTTCTATCTATATTGTTTTGGAAAAAAAAATTTATGACCAAACTGTTCAATTTCAAGTCTTAAAAAACATGTTTAGGAACACGTAGTTTTATGTAAAAAGTATTACTGATAAACAGCAGCATAAATTGCAAGTGAAATTGTAGTAAAATGGCCTCTGCCACTTCTAAATTTCATATCTTAACAGTATTCTCCTTTGAGATCATCCAATCACATACCAGGTAGTGTGTTTCTCTATTTCCCTCTGTCCTCTGTGGCATGTCCTCTGTAATAACACAGTTATCTAACAGTGCTCTAAACATCTTCCCAGCAGCTGGTGGACAGTTTTTTGCAATCACTGGATAAATACTAGAGTTGTGAATCTAACCCAGTAAAGGCCAAAGTGATCTGGTATGGAGTATTGCTTTAGACACTAAAGAACAGTATAACATATTTCCACTCCAGCAGGTAATTAAAGTTGAGAATATGCTCCCCAGAAGCACAGAGAAAAAGAGTTTCAGATTTCATAGGAAAAAAACACTACTATAAAGGGAATGAATGTTACTATTCCCAAACCCACTGGCATATGGTGGGTGTACTCTGGCAGCAAAGCAAAGGTTGGGCAGCAGAGGGTCATACTACGGACTTGCTCTCCAGTGTCTGGGCCACAGTGCTTCCAGGGACCCACAAACAAAAGCTGTGTACTTAGAGGTGGAGCCACCACAGCCCATAGAGCCAGCAGATCCCAAACTGACTGGTTCTTCCTCGACGTGTATTCAGTGGAATAGCATGGGACCTGATCTGTGTACCTCACAGAAAGTAATGACAGCAGTTGGCACACAAATCTGTTTTGCACTTGCCTTTCATCAGTGGATGCGGAGTCATTCTCCGGCAAGCTAATTGCTTTGGCATACTTCATTTTGATTCAGCTTTCTTTTAATATACCAATGCATTATTTCTGTGACAGCTGGCAATGAGCTGAGCTTACTGCCTCCCTGGAGGTCTCCAAGGTGAGGAAATGAAGGCCATGCAGCAGTCTTAAAGTCTGAGCCAATGAAAGTTCTAGCTCTCACCTACTCTTTGTATAAAATTATTTTTTTTTTAAATCACCACTAGAAATTTTGTAATTTTGAAGTATTTCAACACCTTACCAAGGCAGAGACAAACAGATCTTGTTTTTACTGGCTTGCAGAAACCATGGCTGTGCTCTTTGCTATCACATTCCACATACTCAGACAAGTGTGTGCCTGGAGAAAATGTCTCTGCTTTATTTCTTAAGAGTTTGCCAAACTGCAGTCATCTTAGTCCTCTCTCAGGTCAGCGTCCAGAGGAGGTAGCCATGGTAGAAGATGAGAGAGTGAAGGAACTACAGTTTGGTTGAGGGGAGAGGGAGCACAAATGCATAACTGAACCACGTGGCTTCTTTATCTCCTACAGAAGTTTGAGGGCCAGCCACTCACCATGGGCTCCAACCTATTAGCTAACGATTCACTGCTCAGAGACAAGGAGATTGAAATGGCATTGCCCCTGCACATGGCCTGCCAAGTCTCTGTAGGACCTGCGCATCATGGCAAGGGCTGGGAGGCCCAACTCACAGAGCAGCCTGACAGAAGTCCCCAGGGAAATGTTCATGGAATGGATAAAGACCCCAAATTCCCTCTTGGAACTTCCTAAAGAGAATCAAGGTTAACAGGGCTCCAGGAAACAAACACAGAGCCAAGCCAATACTGAAATCACTGAGGAAATTTGCAGTGATATCAGTGAAGTCAGCACTGCATTTTCTCTCTAAAAAAGCGTCAGTCAAGCTTCTCTGTCATTTTGCTCAGAGGTCAGGTCACTATCTTGCTCATTTGGCTTTAGTAACATTTTAACATTTACTTTGGCCTCACTGAAAGGACTTAAGTGTGTTGATGCCTTTTATAGTTGTGGAGTTGTTTTCTTCAAGAGATTAACAAAACCATTAAACTACTTTATAATTTAAATCTTTTGTTACAGTTTTATCAGTATATAAGAAACAAATGTTACTGTAGAAAAACACTAAATCCTTCCTAATCAGTAAAAGTTTGAGTAGGGAGGAACGGTTCAGGGCAGTAAAACCATCCTTAAATACTGCTGCTGTTCCTACAACAACAAATTACCTCCTGCCTTTTGGTGGTGTTTGCAATCATTAGACATTAGCAGTGAGCCACCTGTCTTGATGAAAATCATAATTTTCATTTAATGATGAATTATCTTGAAATTATTTTCTCAAATATTTTGCCCTTTATGAGCTGACAAAATGTTGATAATTAATGTTTCAATGCTGATCCTGAAGGGCAACTAACATAATTATCCAAGCATACTCCTGCTGATTTCACATACAGTTTGCCCTCTAAACATGCATTTTTCATCTTTGAATTGTGAATGTATTTCTGCTATACTTTTTATGTATCTGATGGTAAATCGTGCTTCATGGAAACATATTAGCATTCTTTACTTGTTGAGTCTCTGGAACTGTGTTACTAAGGATGATTTCTATGAAAATGGAACATATTCAACTACAGAGGAAAAGCACTTTGGGAGTCAGAATTAGAGTTCCAACCTTCACAGTGACCAATAACTACAAGGAAACTCTATAAATGTCATGCATTATACACAGTACTCTGCAGTGCATGCCCAATCCCAAATGTAAGTTTTTAATTCTGTTTTATAAACCACCCTTGAGGTGCACACATTCTTAAAAGCAGTTACACTGATGAAAACATGCTATGCAATTAATTATCAAATATAATCAGAAAAATTAGACAGACTGAATCCATAATCCCACCGGCTACCAGCAGCAGGGATGATGTGTATAGTTCAAAGTGTCCTACTTTCCAGGTCTAATGCACTTTTTCTGTAAAATATCTTTAAAGGAAATACAGAAATTTGTGAGCACAGTCCCAGATATGACATTTGAGCCTCATCATTTCCAACAATGATTGGTTGGCACTGGTTTGAATATAAACAGTGCATTAGATATCAAGTGTTCATTTCCTACTTGAAGCACACAGTTGGGCATGGAGATTTTGGAATTCATTAACCCTCTGATTTAGAAGCATCTCTGCAGAAGTAAATGCCTTTGCTGATGTGCAAGTAGATGATACAGCAGTAAGATCCTGACTATTTGGCATAACCACCACCACGTTCTTTTGCTGGAGATCCCCTGATAGTATCCAGAACTAGCCACATTCCTGCTACACTCAGCCCCTTTGGTTTTGATAAGGTTGGGGTGGTTTGGTTTGTTGTTCTTTTCTGTCTTTTGTAGATCAGGCTGGAATATGTAAGGATACAAAGTATTGTAGAGAGACAACTATGTTTAGAACCATGAGACAAGTCAGGGAGTGAATTCCCTGCACTTTTTGTTGGGAAGCTGTGGAGACCTACAGCCCAGACCAAGATTAAAAAAAAGTGAAGGAATTGCAAAACTCACAAAATGTGATAGGAAGTGTGTCCCCATATAGGATGGTGTATCTCTATGAGGATCTGCACTACAGAGTTCCATGGAGCTGGGAGACCAGCATGAAGTTGCACAGGGAAGAAGCTGTTCTGGTCACAATTAGTCCAGTATTTTATCAATAAGGCACACGAAAGCACTGAAATATTTCCATCCTCCCTTTTCCTTCTTTCTTTGTCTTCACAGCTGCCTGGAGCACCCTGCCGTGGGAGGAGGAATTAGAAAGATGAGACAATGTGTAGATAGGGTAAACTGAATAAATCTCACTGTAAATCCTTCAATTCGCTTTCAGTGAAGTAAAAGAAAACAAAGATATGCCTCTCCCTTATCAGTTACAGGCTGTGCAGGAATGACCTGGTGGCAACTATGAAGTGGTAGATTTTTGGTTTCACAGATCAGACAAAGGCTGCTTTTCCTCTTCAACTAAAACATAAATCAATTAGCATCAGTAATTATGAAAAAGTAATAAATACAGCTGGCAGCATCCCTTGAAACAGTCTTTGTTGAGGACTGCAGTATTTGGGCAAATATTTTCTAAGAGGAGTAGCATTCCATATTAGCATTTTATTGTCACATATTGTCATTTCTTGGTCTCTCCCTTTTCAAAAACTTTACATAGTGTGTAGTGGTTTTGTTTGTTTATTTCTAACAAATGGAGACATGGAGATAATAACATTATTGGAAACTAGCGCTCAGACCTTCACAGAGCCAGTAGGCTTGCTGCTTCTATTAAAAGAAATACAATGTGTATATCCCCTCTTTCTCACCTATCTTAGTTGATGGTCTGAATAAGCTTAATCTGTTTTGTCTGTCTTACTGCATGTAACAAATACAATTAACAATTTAGGGGAATTTAGTTACACAAAGGCATTGCCGTGAAAGAACAGCAGTGGAAGCTGGGTCATACAAAGCCTGTGAAACATTTTGTTGTTGTTGTTGTTCTGTTTTGGTTTTTAATCAGAGTGGAGGCATGAAGAGAATTTATGGAAGAAGATACATTCCAGAAAAAGAGACATTTTAAGCAAAGCAAAGAAGTGGTTTTGTGGACATTTGCACAATGTGTTGAGCATTATGGGAGAAGCCTCAAAGGTATGTGTTTGAGTATTTAACTACTAGGTGATGGAAGCATCTGTAGTTGACGCAGGCTTGGATTTAACTGCAGAGAGTAGTAAACTTCAACTCTTCTGTCAGCCCCAGATGTGAGCCTTCCTTCATGCTGAACACCCCTGAATTCCCAGCATTGCTCTGCAGTTTCTAACTTAACAGCCCTCAGCACCACTGCATCTCTTTCTAGTGGTACAATGTAAGTACCCTTCACTCTCATGAAGCGGGACAGAAGGACAAACAATGAGGATATCTATATATACAGATATATATATACAGAGATATACAGAGCTATTAAATCTCTGCATATTGTCACACTGACATTAAAAAATCAAGAACAAATTGACATTAACCTGCTTTTTGACTAATGCCTACAGACACATTATTAATATGAATCCATCCTAATTGCTCTTTGGTGATCAGAATGACAGATATTACAGGATGCTTTCTGCACATACTTCACTGTGCAAGACAAATGTGTTTCTCTGTTGCTACTTGATTTTATAATAATTTGTAAAATGTCTGTTACAATATTTATTATAAAATGTTATTAAGCAGTATTAAAACATCATGAGCTAGATCCTGTTGTAGGATGTAGCCATTCTGTTTTGATAAGGAAATCAGGCCTTAATAATAGCACAAGCAGTTCCCAGTAGATAAAAGCAAATGCCCATAACCAGAGTGTAAATGCCTTTTCCTCATCCTTTGCTCAAAGAGAGAAAGAAGACATGGCTATCAGACCACAGTTGATGTTACTGCAGTCAGTCGTGTTTTCTTTCAAACTCTGCAAGATTCTTGCAAACAGAAAGGAACCATCTCAGAATAGAACATCACTGATTTTGAACCAAAAAGGATGCAGATATATGTAAGCCATTTACCTTCCCTGGCTGCCAAGAAATTCAAATGCAAAATACTAATTGGTGCATATTGTGTGTATTTAAACATTTCAATACTGAGCACCGAGTGAAGTTGAAACAGTGACAAGTGTTTCTTTCTGGCAAACAGTTTAGAACGGTTTTTTAAGATAAGGTGAATATGGTGAAAGAAACCTTTCTACAAGTGTGAGCCCTGGATACCTGTGAACCTGGGAAGAATACTATCTTTCTGCTGTTGCAACAAACCAGAGAATTCTCAGGATTACATAGTATCACCTAGTGACACTGTTTTGGAGTGTACTGCCATTTCACAGCACTCCACTGCCTATATATGTAAACCTATGATGCCATATCCACAGCACAAAGGGAGAGCAAGTAAAACTAGCTATGAGGTCCACGTGCTACCACTGGGTCTCATGCTGGGAGTCTCGCTCTTCAGTGCTGATCTGTAATGGGGTCCCCCACACCCTCATATCCACTTCATAATGAAAAAGAATTGAAAAGGTGCATCTTTGTAATAGGAGTGGCAGTGCACAGCCATACCAAGTTGCCATTCAAATGAAAACAATAAGCAAATTTTGTGCAGTGGCAAATTGCATCAAAATTAATATTTTGCAGTTTTCCAGCATTTCTGCCTCCTTATATTGACTGAAGCTGAGACATTCACCTTGCATTTTGAATTTAGCCATATACCTCTTATAAACTAAAGAGGAAGAAAAAAAATCAGCAGAAACGCATCTGCAGTATTCAAAAGGATGATAAAAAACTGCTTCATTTCTTTGTGGCTATTTTCCTGGCATGGCATGCAGTTATTTAATCAGGGCACTACGAGTCCCTGCCGACGGCAATACATGATTCTAAATGAGGTTGTGCACTTGATAATAAGAACTGACCAAAACGCTTGAGTGTTCTGCTTCAAAGCAGTCTCCCTGAGACTATATTATAAAGATTATTTACAGAAAAGGTAGTAGCCACACTGTTATTATAGTTTGTCAGTTTATAAGCATGACTGCATTTACACGTATGGACTAGAAAGAGCAAGAATTTCTTGGTATGTGGTAAGCAGTCATTTTTAATGTTCTCTGGAAATTCTGTTTTGTACATAAAGTGGAAAGCTTCAGTGTTTTGTTGAAGAGAAAACTTTAAACAGTGCTTCCTATTTTATATGCAAACCTACTGGAGATCGCTACAGTTGGGTTGTAAGAGCACCAGATCTTCAGCTACCGTCAATCAGCATAACTCCTCTGATAATCTGTACAGTAGAGATGTGCATGGTATTACACTTAATAGCTAAGAAGTAATTTATCTTTGTGAAAACCAATAATCAACAATGTTTTCTATACCACGGGCAGAGAACAGGCTGCCCAGAGATGTGGTGGAAACTCTGACCCTGGACGCATTCAAGGCCAGGCTGGAGGAGGCTGAGCAGCTTGTGGATGTCCCTGTTCACTGCAGGGGAGTTGGACTAGATCATCTTTAAAGGTCCCCTGCAACTCTAAGGATTCTATGATTCTGTGTTAGCAGAGTTCCCCTTTCATTTAACAAATTGAATATAAACTAACACCTACCTGAACTTGGCATAATCAAGGTATTTATTCCCTTATGATATGACTGTGCTCACATAGAAAAGCACCAGCCAGGAAACAGCATCACATTGTGTAGACCGTAGTACAGACGCATAACAAGTGCTACCTCCAGAAAGATCCCGATTTAAGACACAACAAATCAGCTGAGGAAAAAGGGCAAACACATATGGACTAAAGGACTTCTGCTCTTGTTAATACAACTACTTAGCATTCCATATTTAAGCCAATACGCAAACACTAAAGGCTAATTGATGACATTAGTGAAAAAGGGCATGATGCCTCTTCGGCTTCTCTCCAGAACTTCTGGAGATTCCTGTCATTTTGCCATGCAATCTGGGTTGCAAAGTCCTGATATAAAAAAAAAAAAAAGTTCTACTTTGCAAAGAACAGACCATGACCTCTGGATTACTTCTTTTTCTATATCTGCATTGTTACACACATACAGAAATATCCTTGTTGAACTGAATTTCATGTGTAGAAGGGCAGTGCAGCAGCAGAGCAGTCTGCAGACACCTGGAAACTTGGTTCTAGTCCTGCCAACAGCCCATTTTGGTACCAGGTCAAGCTGTGATTTTGGGTGGAAGCTCAGTGCTGAGCACACATTTTTGAGCAGATCGGTTCTCCCACTCAGCCTCCGCACTCCCCTCTGCCAAACAGATGATCTTTTTGTCCAAAGCTTGCAAAATGTAACCCTTCTGTTACCTCCAGGTGCCAGTTTTTCTTATGACAAGCTCTGCTTGTGATCTGACCGCAAGTGAAACAGACATGTATGAGAACAAGAAAGAAGTCTGTATTTCAGAGGACCTGCAGAACTGTTGTACACATCTGAGTCAATCAGCCCAGGCAGTAGAGACTTTACTCTTCAATTCCATTTTAGAAAGTGTGGATTTATTCAGTCCTGAACCTATGCCAGGCACTGCAACAAACCCAACACTGCAGCTGAAGCATTGGAGTGGGAGAATTATACCTCTGCCACCAGCATATGGACAGCAGTAATATATTCATGAAAAACTGAAGGCAAAGGTAAAGCACAATTCCAGAACACAGCAATATCTGAAAACTTTGAGCACAGCAGAAGTGTTGGCAAAAATCTGCTGCCACAGTGCTGCAAAGCTCCAGGATGTTACGAGGCTTCCAGGCAAGTCTTTATGATGCACATCGGATGGATGGTGAGTTCAAGAATATCAGCAGCCCCAGCAGCAGCCAAGACTAAAACATCAGCACATACACACAAAGCTTTTTTCCCAGTGGCCTAATCAAACACATGCTGAAGCTTAGACAATATTTTTCTTTATAGCAGCTCACAGCTTTTTGCAACTTTTATCAAGATTTCTTGCCTTGGTGGTTACCTTGAGGATTAGAGGGGGCTTAGGGAAGACAAGGTCTGGGTGAGAACTGGAATTGACAGCTGTTCATCTTTTTAGCTTGTCTTTCCATCAACTCTTTGGGAATGTTATGTCAATGGTTGCTTTCTGGATTACAATTGCAAGAAAGCTGCTCCACCACAGAACATTTGTTGAGCTAATAAACACAGCACAGTCACTGAAAAAGTACACAAAGTGCTGTACCTTTTGCCAGACATAATCAAAGGGATTAATATGGTTGTCAATTGTGCCTTTAAACGTGAAGCACGTTAAAGAATGCCAACATTTATGAAAAGCCATATATGAAATCCCACTTGATGAGGGAGAGCTGAGGTCCAACTCACTCTTCCTCGGGCACCCCCGCCGCTTCACTCAGTGCGCAGTCCACCTCGCAAGGAGACACTCAGGTGTCCGGAGCCGCACCAGCACCGCACCAACACGGCTCTGCTTTCCTGCCCCTCGACACAGGAGTGCTCTTTTGTCTCCAGCAGCCTTCCCTTCGGGCCCGAGCCTCAGAGGGCATAGCCTTCACACGGACCTCTCGAGCAACGCGGCGACCAAGGAGCGCACCCAGCACCTGACCAGGACCGGGCGGCACCGCTGGGCCGGTCCGCACCGCACAACACCGCACCGCAGCCGGCCCCCGCCACCCAGGGCTGCCCCGGTCAGCGGGACCCCCACCCGCGCCCCCACACTCACTTCTCCCCAGCGCCTCTGCCTTCCACTCCGTCTCCTCCACTGCCCCATAGCGCCTCATGGGTCTCTCGGCCTCCGCGCTGGCCGAGATGGATCTCCTCAGCTCCATGGCCGGGCCGGGCGGCGCGGGGCTCCGCGCCTCCTTCACTCCATGACGGCGGGGCTGCGGCCCGGCTGCCGCGGGGACGGTGCGGGGCTGCGGCTCCTCCGTGCGGAGCGGGTGCCCGCGGGCGGGGCGAGGAAGGGGCGCTGCGCACATGCTCAGTGCGGGGCTGGGCGGGGGGAGGCCGGGGAACAAAGCGAGCGGAGCCCCGCTGCCGCCCCCGGCGTCGGGCAGCGCGTTGCAGTTCCCCGACAGGCTCCCCGTGTCGGGTCCTGTCCCCCTAGCGTGCTCGGACAGCCCGACCTGCGCAGCGCTGCTGCCGTGCGGGTGTTGCCACAGCCCCGCATCTACCGTGCGCGCTCCTGTGGCATCGGCGAAGCCAACCTGGTACGAGAGGACCGTTCTAGCGACCAGCGCAGCGCCGAGCGCATCTTCGGGCCTGGGCGGCTCAGCAGTATGGGTCAGCTCCACGGCCACGTCTGGCTTTTGCAGCCGAGCACATCTCAGGTGGCTGTGCACGCATCTTCTGGCTTTTCTGACAGTCCCGCACTGAATGGCCTAACACTCACTGCAGCATCCCGGTACCTAAAGCAGGACAGCACCCAAACGAGTGATGTGATTCTGGATTTCTCGCATGTATTTTCCATAAACACACAACTTTGCCACTTATACAACCTTCTGGGATTAGAAGAGAAGGAAATGACTATGCAAGAAGCACAAGTGGGGCGATAATAATAATTATTATTATTTACTTTCACTGTGGGGAAGATTGTGTGGATAAATCCCCTTGAACAGCATTTTACAGTTTGCATTATCTTTCCTACTGAAATCCCATTGCACTTCATTGTGTGTAGTATCATTCTGATGTAGATATTGAAGCAAGAGTTGGGGAGGTTGCCCAGTGCCCCACAGCAGAGCTTGCCCAGGCTATGAACAGTGAAGCATGGATAGTGCTGAATGCACATCGTGTGTATGAAAGAAAGCTTACATGTTGCATGCCTTTGTCTGGAACCTTTGCCTTGCCCTTCAACTCTCAACACTACAAAAGTGCTACAGTGATATTTAGTGATGCTCTTACTAATTGGACTGACGCACATTGCTGCTATACTCATAAACAGTATTGTTTGGGAGTTCTTTACATGTTGGAGGAGAGAAAACCTCCACATCAGTTTTAAAACAGTAACACTGATTTATTTTTTTTTTAATTATTTCTTTATTTTCCCACCAAGAACTGAAATTGTTACCTAATCCAGTTGGAATACTAGAAGGCTGCAAGGAGGTCTTCCTGGAGCCCTCTCTTCTTTAAGCTTAACAAGCCCAACTCTTCTAACCTTTCTTTGTAAGAGAGGTACTCCAGCACTTTCATCACCTTTGTGGCCATCCTCTGCTCCAACTCCAAAACTCTACATCTTTCCCAAGTTGGGAACCCCAGGCCTGGGTGTAGTACTGCAGGTGGGGCCTCACAAGGGCAGATTAGAAGAGAACAATCACCTCCCTTGCTCTCCTGGCCACGCCTCTGCTGATGCAGCCCGGGGTTACTGTTAGCCTTCTGGACAGCAAGAGCACACCGCTGGCTCATGTCTGGCTTTCTGTCCACCCAGAGAAGCTGTGGGTGCCTCATCCCTGGAGGTGTTCAAGGGCAGGTTGGATGGGGCCCTGCGCGGCCCAAGTTGGTGGGGGGCAGCCCTGCCTACAACAGGAGGTTGGAATTAGATGATTTTTAAGATCTCTTCCAACCTAAGTCATTCTATGATTCTGTGATTTTGGAAGGTCCTCTGAGCGCTGTTATTTCTCCTCATTTTGTCACTGTGCTCCACAGGGATTTGCAGTGATATGAGCACCAGACATGGTGGAGGAGCTCCTGTGGACTGCACAGTGCTTCATACTCACTGGTTTTGGCCTTTAGAGATAGAGCCCAAACAAAGCTGTGAGTCAAGCAGGAAAGCTGGTGGCAGCATGCTGCACAGCTGATTTTGGGTGACAGTACAGCTGCTTGCTGGGGTGGGCTGGACTGAGTCACTTGTATAAGTGAGGAATACACGTGTGGGAGGAAGAGCCCATCTGGGATCTGGGTGAGAGTTGGACAAAAGGAAATAGACTGAACAGGGAGAAGGGCCAAATTTGGGTGGATCTGAGGCCTATTTAGCTTCAATCCATTCCTTCAGTGTTTTAGATTATTATAATCCAAGTGCTTTGTTTAGGAGATGGAGGAATGATCCTAGAGATAATTGAATATTTAAAGCTCTGCAGTTGTTATCATGGGTGAAAAACACTCACTGATTAGTAAATGGGATGCACAGCGTTTCCTTACATAAAGCAAAGAATGTATAAAGTGATGTATGGTAACTTGAACGTTTCCACCTGCCCATTTTGAAATAGTCACAAAATCCAGAAAAGGCCCAGTCCTACCTGTGTGAGCAGGTATGTGGAAGCAGTCCCACTGAGTCCATTTGCACAGAGGTTTTTGCAAGGCTAGAGCCTAAGTACAAAGCAATTATTTTGCTAATGTTCTATAATTAGTATTTTTACTGTTGCAACTTTGGAGCATTTTCACTACTGCATTTGCAAGTGGAATTCAATTTCTCCCCTACTGATGGAGCTTGCAGTGTATGTATCCAGCAGTATGCATGCATTTCTCCGGCTGCAAAACATGGTGTTCTTCTGCTGGAATCCCTTTTAAGGAAGAAAACATACAAATTCAGATCTCTTCTCACTGCTCAGTAGGTAATGCCCAGTAGAAAAACAGAGGTGCACTTTGCTCTGGTGGTCATTTCTCCTGACTGCTTTTGTTTCCTTCCCATTTCTCAATTTTAAGTCCTGCCATCGGCAGCTGTAGCTGGTCAGCAGCAGTTGGCAAACCTATTCTCCTGGCTGCTGCTCTTCTGGCTTCCACCATGCATCACTGATGCCTCACAGCAGACACAACACTATAAATAACAGGCACACTTGGGCAGATTTCTTAATGGCAGCATGACTTGTAAATCCAATGGCGTGAAAGCTCTTTCTTTGCTTTCATGGAGCTTTTCAAGCACCTGAGATTACTCAGCCTGAAGTTTTCAGATCTCTCCTCCCTTTATGGGCACATCTAATACTCCAAAATGTTCTCTAGAGCTGCTTTGAGAATCTGGGATGGACTGCAGTAAAGGAAGAAGTCGTTCTTTGTCAGACAGTACTGTCATTCTAACACAAAAGTAACTTTAAATGTTAAAATTCTGCCCAGGGTTTTCATTTATTTCTCATTACAATCAGAACCTGCAACTCTGCTGATGAAACAAAATGAAATTAAGTAGATTATGCAGGGTTATTTCATTCTGTAGGCATAAATACTCAGATCCATGATCACCAGGACAGAAGTGTGGGACTTCTGTGAATCCGTCCTACAACATTTCTTAAACACTAAGACTTGTTTAAGAACATCTCTGTGTTGGAGGAGTTACCAAAATTCTATGGTATTTGATAACATGGCTAATCTTGTTTCCCTGTGAAAATACCTCCTCTTCAATCTTCATCCCTCAGCTCTTAGGATTCTCTTAGTTTCAAGTCCTTAGCATTTCCCAAGTTATTCCGGGTATGCTGTGCAGCCTCTGACCCCGCATCCCACAGGCTGTGTCAGCAGTGTGTAGGAGCTCTAGGAGGCCGTCAGCCTGCACACATTCACATTGCTGTGCTGCAATCCCTACATCATCTCCAGATACCATTTGTCAGGCTTATGCATGGCATGAAAGTGCTCTGGTAAAAAGCTGTGGGCACCACAGGAAGATGCCTGCCTGTTGGAAAACCTGATAGTCACTTAATTTCTTGATGCTTCCTCTCCTGCATGATCCTATGCAGCAAACAGGTTATGGGATGAAGACTAAGAGGGCCACAACTGCACTGAAGAACCTGTAGAAGCCCTTAACACAGTAGAGTTGATGTAGGGCACCATGCATGTAAAAGCATGAATATTATGTGCTTGAAATTGACCCAAAGCAGAACTCTTTCATGGACCCAACTGTGTCCTGTGGCATTGGTAGAAATGAGTGTCATAACCTAGCACAAGAGTTGTCTGAGGCTGCTGCAGCCAAAATCACAGCTACATGTCACACAGACAGGGTGACCACTCAGGGTAACAAAGCTGCTCTCAGCCCACCTCTTACCAACAAATGAGGATTTGTGCAGTTCTGTGGCTTTGGCTATATCACGAGATAGAACAGTAGTGTGCTGTCCTGGGAGCTGGAGCGGTAAATCTGTACCTTATAGATCAGTTTTTCTCAAATTGTTATGACCAGTCTATATAGACAGCTTTACACTGTGGGGAAAAAGTGTTCTAACATGAGTGCCCCAGCCTTGTGCCACAACACAGTATGTGGTTGTCTGAGTAAAAGGGACCCTATTGCACCAAGGATTCAAATTATCACTGAGCAAAAAGCAGGTATGTGTTGTTCTTTGTGTATTTCTTAACATTTCTATGATCAGTCTCCCTAGAAGATCTCTATTAGGCCAAAGTAGACCCCATTTGCTTTACAAAGAGTTACAATTAAATACAACCCTAATTAAAAATAGAGGGAAATAAGACAGGTAGCTAAAATTTACAGGAGTATCCTTGACACAGAAGGTACCTTCTCCCTATAATTTCCATCTTCAATTTTGTACTGAGATGAAAGAGTTCTTGGAAGCCATGACCGTGCCATTCTGCACTTGGAAGAGAGTCTGCTGCAGCACAGCCTTTCCAGTGCAAGTTCTTATTATGTTTCCTTTTCTATGAATCCTAGGCTCATGGTTAGTTGGTGTCCTTTGTATACTTACTTGTTTAGAATTGCAGCCTTTCCATATATGAAACACTCCTTTAGAAATAATTTTTAGGCTGAAGTAACTTCATAAATAATTCACCATAACTGCAGCTAAGTAAATAGAATCTTGGTCGTTTTCCACAGCTATCCTACATCTGACAAGATGGAAAAGTGCATCTAAAGCTGAAAAGAGGTA
>PPHD01007852.1:9781-22494 GCA_002909625.1 Bambusicola thoracicus
TTTTTTTTTTTAAATATAAATGTTAAGTTAAGGTTTTTAAAGGGGGGGGTCTTAACAATTAGAGTTCTACTTAAACCCTTAGGAAATGTTTTTGCTTAACCCAAGATTTTCTTTCTTTTTAAGCTTGGAATTCAGGGATGGAAAGAAGCCGAAGCAAAATGCTATTTCCTTCAAGAAGCTTCAGTAATCAATTCTTGAGATTCATCCAATTCTGAAGAAATGAAGGATTTTAAGAACGCTTGTCAGTGCATACTCAAATCTACTCACAAGAGGGTAAGGAAGCAATACACAAATTAGATCAAAATATGATAACAATACAACCACTCATGTGGGAATTACAAAGCTGTTATTGTCAGGAGACAGTACATTAAGTCTGCTGCACTCCAGTTTAATGCACACACTAGCGTCTTATTGTTTCTTTTTAAAAGACTCCCAGCAACTTCCTTTGGAAAAACGCTCCTATAAAAAAAATGAAGCAGTCACAGCTTTTCAGAATGAACAAATGGGAAATGCAACTTGAAAGACAAATACCAGTATTACGTCTAGCTGACAATGTTGAAGCATTTCTACATGTGCACACAAAAAAGAACAAACAAGGTTAACAAGCCTTTTCATGCTACATTTTCACTTCCACGAACACAATCATCTGCTTAAGACATCTCATGCCTTCTGAAATCCATTTTTAAATATGAGTTCGTACATCCACAGTGAGCCACATTCATAGTGAAACCACCGCAACACGAACTGTGCACAAATGGAGAAATCACGAGCTAAACTAAACAGATGCAGAAACTAATATTAGCAATTCTTCATTTAAAAGGATTCTTAGCAAGTTTAATGGCTGTAAAGCTACAATGCAAATGGTGGTTGTAAAGTTCCCCAATAGAATCAACTTCCTTATAGAAGGACTGCTTGCTATGTACTGCAACAGAACTGTATCAGAACATTTTAATGAAAACTTGTAATTATTGCTCACTGAAAAGTCAGATTTAAGACAAGCAGAACGATGTCATGCAATAAAGAAAAACAGTTTAATGTAAAAAAAAAAGCATATTTGAAAGATCATTCATTTTCCTCAGTTATGATGCAGCTTATATGTGGATCAGATGTGAAAGGCAGGTGGTTTTCTTTTTGAGACCTTCCTGATAACTTGCACAACCTTCAAGCAAACATGTAATATACACTGCTGAGTTATTTTACATCATGTTTTCTTTATGTAGAAACATAGCAGTCGCTAACAGTTTTTAAAATGAACTTAAAATATTTGCTAAATTAGAATTGCACTGTCAGTGTAACCAAGACCAGGTTCAAGATTGTGGCTTTTATTTCAGCACCAGTGAATTTCCTGTTTCACATCCCTGAACATTAAATTCTTTTGCTGTTGTTGTTGTTGTTTGTTTTTGTCCATCACCCCTCCCCACCCCCAAGCCATAGCTATAAACACAGCTACCAGCAATGTCAGACACAGGGGTCGTTCCTGGAAATGATGATGATTCAAGGAGCCCAAACCAACCGGGACAGGTGCCAAATCCAGGAACTCCCATTTACTCTGCTTATTCAAGTTAACCTGATCATTGCTGCTCCTTCTGAGGGAGGGGCCTTAGTAACACAGACTCATTGTTTAAAAGACAGCAGTTGAGAAGGACCTGCATGGGATTCTTTTTAACGAGATCCATGTGGAAAGTTACAGAAAGGGCCATCCTTACATCTCCTACAAATGCCATTTCGGGTTCTTCACTGCTCCATCTACCACTAGATTTAGAAAATGAAGCAGAAAAAAATACATTTTGCAGACCACAAAAGATTGTGAGAAATACACAAAACCAAGAAAAAAAATGAAAAGAAAGAAGTGAAATTGTTTTTTCTTTCACTTTGAGGCAGATATGGAGATCTGCAGAGATATTCTTAGCAAAGGAATTCAGGAAATAGGTTACATCTTCATGTTTTCAGACAGCTTTTATTTGAGATATTATGACTTAAGCTATTAGGACTATTCCAGAACAACTTGGAGTCTTAATGATTTAAGTTCCACTTCAGCTTGAGCTCCAACATACCAATTTTGAGATGGACACCACAGACAAATATAGTCTTAGATAGGCAGTATTACTAAGATGCTTTATTTACTTTCTCTGAGATTTAATTTCATATTATTAAAAAAACCAACAAATGAAAAAACAGGAAATTGTTGAGATTTTGTTGAAAGGCAAGTCCTTCAACATGTTCCAATGCTGTTGAAGAGACAGAAACAGAAATATGAGAGCATTTGAATATGAATTCATTCATATTCAGGAATATGAATGCATTTGAAAGGGCATTAAGAGACTGCAAACCTATTTCAAAAAAGTTTTAATACAACACTACCATGGACAAAAACACCATTGTTTCCCCTGTACAGATAATAAAGTTAGCCTGAAATGCCAAAGGTGTGGGCTTTATATAAATTTGGGTTCTAGCAGATTGAAATCATCGTAACATAGCTTCAGGATTTGTGTTTTCCCCTTCTCCCTACCCTCAAAAGCAGTGTTTGCAAGGCAGTACAAATCAGGAGTATTCAAATAAATGAACAGCATAGGAGTTTAGCAAGTCCCTTTGAAATCATGGTATTAGCCAGTCACTGCAGGAGAATCTAAACCATGCCCAGCATACTCAGGACTGTCTGGGATTCGGCACATTTGGCTATTTAATTGAGACAGTTTGATGAGATTAAAATACGAACTCCACAGAATTCACAATGGACATCAATAAAAGTTAGTGATTCTAGATAAAGTTTAGCGATTTCTGTAAAATAGTATTCCTTTTAATAGGCATTTCCTGAAGAAAATTAACACTACTTTATATGGATTAATTCAATCCGTTGGCCACTTCCTCAACACTCTATCCTCCCAAGAATTTTATAGTGTATATATCAAGAAAAAAATACTGACAAGTATACTTAAGAGCCACCTCTTAAGTTTACTTGGCTCCTTTTGAAATGTAATGAAAGTAATCTTAGGGAAGAGATTTCATTTGTTAGGTTTTTGGTGGTGTTTTTGTTTTTTTTGATAAGCAACAGCAGATTAAATTAATTTTGTATTACATTTAGCATGGTATGAGAGTTGAAATAAAGCCAATTTGCAGCACAACTATACTCTATTTGCCTCCAGATTCTCACTTCACTGAGCTTCTTGATCCACAGTATCTCAAAAGTAGAACTGTTTCTAAAGTTGATAGGCTAAACTGGCTACAGGAATTGCAGCAAAACTGCAGTTTTCAAACTGACAAGAAGAGAAGCTGATTGAAAGACAGAGCAAATATTAAACACCAGGTCTGGTATTTTATTGTAGGCCCAAATGAGAACAATAGCATTATTTAGCAGAAAGGACATGGACCGCTTTTTTTGGTTGCACAAATATGGCTGCTGTTCTTAAAATCCCAAAGTCTGACAGACTTTTTTTTCTAGATTAATCTAGATTGTTTGAATTCTAAGTTCATTATGTGATTAACTACAAAACTACCCTGCTTAAGTAGAAGACCCAAAGGTAACCCTTAACACAAAAAGGGTTAAAAAGCAGTCCGTGTGCCAACATGTTTTATTTACCACAAATTAATTTTGCTGACCATCTTACTAGACAGAATTTAAGCCATTGCTTTAATGCATATCACAAGTGCAAAGCAAAACAGCGGGAAAAAATTCCCAAGACTTAGTCATTTCATGCTTTTAAAGAGATATTATTTCTCTTACAGCACTTAATATGTGGGCTCTGTTTTAAATTGCTAGCTTCTGTAAATCATATTCAGTTTCACCATAGTGTAGAAGGCTTGGTAAAAACCCTACAGATGCCTGCAAGTTGAAATAAACTATGAAGTAGCTTAAATGCATTAAAGCTCATCTCTAGTTGTTTCAATATGTATTCCACATTGGTCTGAATATGAGTGTACATTTTCTGCCTTTTTTAAAATAAAATATATATTCAGTATTATTAAAGAGCTCTAGATTCAAAAGGAAATATGGTAAGTGTATGCTGTATATCAGTTTTAGTAAAGACAAGACTGCTGTGTTGTAAACGTGACAAAGATTAGAACTAGCAACAAGCATACAGACCAGAAGGTTTCCAGTGAATCAGAACAGGAAACCAATAAACCGATCAATGGGAGGTCATGACTTCTTGATCACTGCACTGCACTATATGGTTAAAGACTGTTTTTGATCTACTGCCGCGTAATCAAATTAACCTTTGAAATTCTGTATCAAGTATGAAATAAAAAACAGTGCTAAGGAAGTACTTAACTTCTAAACTACACATACTTAAAAAATTCACTCTTTGGTAACTAAGCTGTGCTCCGACTATTGAGGGAGATCTTGACAAATTTGTTGTAATGAGATCATATGCAATTCCAAAAACATTCTGGGCTAACTTAGCCTTGGGAAGTTTCTATAAGTAGCTAGATGGTAGGTGGAAGGAAAGTTCCCAGAAACTCTTCCCACAAGAAGTTCTAATGAAAGTGTTTATTTGGAGTGAGGACATGGCAACAAAAACATTTTAAAACAGCAGCATGATCACATTGAATGTACTGTGATTATCATAGACTTACCCAAGGAGCTACCTAAATCTCACTGCTCCTTTTCCGTAGAGCATGTGTCTATAAATAGAAAAATGACTGAAACCTCAAGTGTTAGCTAGAACATACTGGCTGATACAGAGACTGAAAATGTACCCATAATGCGTACAGTTACAGGAAATGATCATTTCGCACTTTTACTCTATTCTTTTAAAACAGGGAGCATTTTTAAGCAAAGTAACATTTATTTTTGCCTGATACCTGAAATGACTTCTGTCTGTGCTGCCTGCCTTTCTGAGAACAATAAAAATTTCAGAACAGGTAGAAACATGCTAACACAGCATTCTTCTCCTGAACTATTTCTCAAGTAAAAATAGAAATAGATGGCCCCTGTGTATGGTGGCTAACAGTTTTTTTTTTTTTCCAAGGAGCAATTAGTCTAAGCTCAAACCAGTACTTCACTCCTTCCACTTCTGAATTCCTAACAGAACTTGTTTTATAAGCAGAAACACACGACAGATCCTGACAGAGCTCTGTGTGGTACAGCAGACAGCTCACACAGCTTAAAGGAAACAACAAAAATGACTCAACAAGAGCATTATTGCCACAACAGCAAAATAATGTTACTTATGATCAATGTACTTCCTTTGACAATCCAGATAAACACCGAACAGGGACTCCGTATAGTTCAGTATAGGTAGCTGCATTCACTTCTATTAGTGCAATCAATAAATAACTAGTACATTTCTCCACAAGACAGATCTGGAGCTTAGATGCAGTAGGATACAATCAGGAAAAAAAACAACACATAAAAGGGAAATGTTTCTGCAATCACCAAACTTCATTTATTTTATCATCGAATCTAATCTGCCAGTAGTGGCAGCAAAAGCTAAGATTTGTATCTAAAACTGTTGCCCTCATCTTCTAGTCCCACCATAGTGAACAAAGTCATACCTGCTCTGAGAGGAGACTGCATCACTGTTCCTGGTTACACTGTTCATCCATCATTTTGTTGAGGTGTTACTGAGGAGCAAGTAGCTTGGAATCATTATGGAATCAATTCTACCTTCTCAGGCAAGTGTAGGATGTCTGGTCTAGACTACAAAGACCTATTCAAAACTAATAGAAATTTTCACAAAATACACACAGCAACAGTGCTTTCACTCGTTCACTGTTTAGTTTAAGCCAGACAGCTTTTAAAGCCAACTCTTATTAACAATTTAACTGAACTGGATAAAGTATTGGAAAAGTGCTAGGACTCCTTATCTGTTCAGCATCACACTTCTATAACAATATTCGTATTATCTAGCCAGTGTAACATCTTTTGATTCTCAAGGAGAGACTGAATTTAAGGAATAAAGCAATTCACTTTTCTAAAGCACACAGTATATATTTAACTATCCTGTGTAGACAAAGCCGCTACATTAGACTTGCTGTTCACAAACCACATGACCTCACAAACGCTATCTTATCACATCACAGGTTCCTCAGACTGACCACAACCACTTAAATCAGACTCCACCAGCACGGAGGCTCTGTATCTTTGACACGTACCAGTAGACCAACTACATTTTTAGCTGTCCAGCAGCTTTGCAAGAACTTTGCTTGTGGGGAGGGAAAAATCTGATGGTCTCTTGTCCAACTGTGCTTGCAAGATATGGAGGAAGAAAAGCTCTTGATTTATTGTGCTATAGTCTTCTACCACAAGTTGAAATGCTTTGTAAATCTGAGGGCTAACATATTTCCTTTCAAAGACAGCACTTCTTATCAACTAAGAAAACATTTACAGAACCACATATTTTGAAAGCATTCATCCAGTAAAGCAAACTACTAGAAGGTGATAATGTGGTTCTAAGCAGTATTGAGAACTACTTTGCATAATTTAATACAGTATTTCTAGCAAGCATTAGCAAGCAGTTTAGCAAGCATAATGAAAACTATGAATTAAGAACAGTAAAAATTGACAGAAGTCATAGAAATTAGCTGCTTCTACAAAAGAAAAAAAAAGTCACAAAGAGCCCAATACATATCTGCCAGTACCACATGGAAAGTAAACAGCACGCTTCTTTCAACCTTTCCTGAACCTCACTATCTCCAATAGAAAAGAGGGGAAGTAAGTTGACAAGAGACTGAGTAAAAAAGTATTATATTCAATGTAAATGTTACATGAAAAGTACTAAGCTTTTTTGGGACTTCCCTATCCCTAGTTCTGATGAAATTAGTTATGTCTATTTCCAAGATCTACACACTAATCCATCTGATCTCCATTTATTAACTCATATGATTTGTTACACTACAAGTCATCACCCTATATTTCTTCAGTGAAGAACTTTGTTCCTAGCAGCTCAAACTAGAATTTGCTTCTTTCAGTTAATCCCTCTACGTTCATTACCCAAAGTTACATACAACCCATTCACAGCTATAAATGTCATTTAAAGATGGGCCCACATTGCTGTCATTTATGACAAACACAGCACAGGCACATCCAAACAGAGCAGCTGAACAACAGTAGTTTAACTACATCAGAACAAAGCTCAGAGTTGCTTTCCCTGCTTCTAGTCTAGGAGCATTTCAGATTACAGAGCATTTGATTTGCTAAGCACTGAATCTGACTCAAAGGAGAGCTAGTACAAAACAAAGAGGAAAAACAGAATGCTCCTTGGTTGTATGCCAGAAAAATGGAGGAAATAATTTGGCACTTCTTAAACACAGCTTACTTACCATTGAACTTAAAATACTGTTAAGACCAAAAGGAATCGTTAACATGGTTTGAACTTTCCTCCTACATATTATAACGCATCAAATTTTATTTGGTTTTTGCATATGTGACCTGTATGAGATTTTTCATCCTTCATACTGATGGCTATTGCTCACTTTCCCTTCTCCAATCTAGTTTCAGCAGTGAAAGTCTAGAAAGCTACACTAAGTTGCAAAATATACCCTTAATTCTTAGCTTTAGCCATATTACCAATTACTCCTTTGTTCATATCTTATGCATTATCTTCAAAGTAATTATCTAAAGTGTCTTGAATTTTATTACACAAGCAAAATCTTTTAAAAGCATTGTATGTAATCTCCAACTTTTATATCTCTTTTCATTAAGGCAATCTTAAAATGTAAGCTCACCAGAAACAAGATCAGACCATGAGATAACAGCTATAACAGAATCTTAGTGACTGCATTAGTTTCTTACAATGTAATATCAGATCCATCCCTAGATAGAACTACAGAAGTGGGAAAAGAAAAGTCAGTAAACTACCAGTCTCTCCTTTGAGAGCCCATCAAGTTTTCAAACATTTAAAAAGGGGAAAATACTTCCAAAAAAATCCCCCTTTCTTCACTGTCAAGACACAAGAACTTAAATAACCATAATTTCAAAAGAAACTATTATAGTCTTCTAAAAATCCTCAAAAATTTGTTTTGGAAAATAATGCTTCAGTCATCTGTCATCTTTTCCACCAGCCATGCTGAAAAGTTGCTAATGAGGGCAGTTGGCAGAGGGTTTTCTAATCTTTTGAACACTAACGTTTGCAGCACACTAACATCAGGATTTTTACATTGGAAAGCTTTCTCATTATTCTTCTCAAAATATGTTAAGCAATTATTTATTAAAAGCATCTCATGTAAGAACAGCTAGGGCAAAATTAGCTCTATATACTGTCTCTGACATTAGTCAATAGCAAGCAGCTGATGAAGAGTACAAGAGCAGAACACTCCAGTAATTCTTCCTAGCTTTCAGCAAGTACTCTTTTATCAATAACAATGGCATTTGTACATCTGCAGGAATTTATTCCCCCCCCATTTCACTTGAGGATCTTAATTTGTACTTCGGAAAAGAAGTGAATAAATGCACAGCAAAGGCAGGCAAGTAGCAACTAGCTGATCTTCCTCCTTATAGGCACAAGTTATGCTAGCTGCTGAAGGTGACTTAGACAGCAGTGTAAGCAGCAAAGTGAAGGGCACTGAATAAGCTGTATATTCAAAACTTGTATTTTACCTCATGTACCTTTCCTGTATTTATTATAGTTCCAGAATCAGTTCCCAGCCAAGTCCTAATTTAGTCTTTTATAGGGGGTGTGTGTTCCTTGGGAATGGGAAGTGATGACAGACAAAAGACCACAGTATCTTCTGAAAGCTACAGTATCTTCTGAAATCACAGATAAATTCAAAAGTTTCATTGACTCCACAGATGTCTCAAACTTTTTCTTTTTTTAATCTGGAACTAAAGTCTTTCCCCTAAGAACACAGATAAAGAGTAGAAACTGTGGGAATTATAAAGAATATTTTATAGGCCAAAAGTGCCAGTGACTTGTCTTATGTAAGAACAAACACATCATTCTGTTCGAAGTATTCTTTGGCCACATCTGAGCTAAAAAACAACTACCAGATCACTCAAGTATAAGAAAATGTTGTCAAAAATGGAACTTAAAACAAACAAAACCCTTCCACAACTTAGTCTGTAACGCACCATCTAAAATGTGTTGAAACTGCATTAAAATTATAGGAAGCACCAAGTTCCCACGTGCTGCCACTCCTGCTTCATGAAGCTGTTTTCTAATGCAGCTGTAAACGTATCATTCTGTTGCACGTCGTACAGAACACTCTACAATTTGTGATTATAGAGACTGCTTGCTTTGGGGTACTTCAACACATACTAGGCCTTTAGATAATGCAAATCATGCTGAGTTTAAAACTGAAGGCTACATTTGAAATAGATCAGTAATAAAGAAAAAGCTGAAATCTAACAGCCAAACAAACTCTTCAGAACAATTCAAGAGACAAAGACTATCCAGCAGTATGACAAGGACAAATTTTAAAAAGATTTGCTTCAAATACCAACTTAACTTAAGCATTTCAGTCCTAAATCACAATGTCTTACAGGCAGGAAACCACTTGCTTCTGTCTCCAAAGGTGTCTTGTGGTCTGCCAGTGTAGTTTGTGGGTACACAAGTTAATTCTAATCTTTTGTACCACTCCTGTAATCTAGGTAATACATATGAGCCTTGCAACATCCAACAGGAAGTAGAGACAGCTGCTGTGTAATATATATATATATACAGTGACTGTATGCATAAAGGGGTAGTATATGAAATGAAGAACTTAAACAGTTTGTAAATCATTTAATTTCATTCAGTTTCAATCAAAAGTAAAAAAAAAAAAAAGTAAACTACAAAGTACCTCTTCCCCTTTCCTCCCTCCAGTACTTCATTTCAACATAAATGACAAACTAGTTTATAACCTCTGTTTTCCTTAAACCCTCAGCTTAATGGAACATGAGAGCAGCCCAAACTTTCCATGTATTATACAGCCCCCCCCCCCGCAAGTTAGCTGCTTACTTCAGCACTACCTACTGAAGTAAGATTTTTTTTCCATATAAATTGTTTCCACCTAACATTTTAGCATCTAATCAATGGGATCTCCTCTGAAGTTCTAGCACCCAGCCTACAATCAGTATGCAAACAGTTAGAAAGTCTGCAATGCCTGCATACTCGTGCCATTTACATTCTATCAGTCAGAGCAGGTTAAACTCTAAGGTCAAGGGACGGAGTATAAATAGCATCATCTGACCTTCTGTACCAAAGGTAGGTGAGACAAGCTTACAGCATTTACTGACAAGTAACAAAGTCGCTTGGCAGCAATTACAGCCTGTCAGAACTGTGCAGCATGCAACAGCATTTAAAAATCCTGGTAAATTACAAGAGGTCGGGAACATTTAGATATAGATGTAAGAAAGGAAGTCAAATGGAAGAACAAAACCACCAGCTGTGAAGATTAAGAAACACTGCAATAGAACATGAGAACATGCAAAGAATCCAGTGGATTTTAAAAGCTCTGGAAAGTTAAGGTCATGACTTCTTATTCGCACCTGCGGCAATCCCAAAATTTCAGGTTTCCATGCTTCCAGCCTTCAACAAGAAAGCCATAAGGCAGGAGACAAGTGGCTAACTTGTGCCCGATAAAACAAAACAATCAGTAAGGAAGAAGGGAAATGTAACTCTAACGTGACACTAAATATACATGACTTCTCAGATGATTCACTATTGCTAACTACAAGTACTGCAGTCTGACTGTCCTTTCATCATGCACCAGGTCTTTGAATTTTGATAGGTTGTGTAAAACAAAAGATGGCTGTCAACTCTGTCAGGAATCCACACAGATGTGACTGACATTTACTGAAGTTAAAATTGCAAGTTAATAATAATTGATTTATAGGCACCATGAACTCAGTTTGAGAACTGCCTTAAGGAAATTAAAGATGAATTCTGCATTTTACTAATTATAAAAGAAAGCATTAAACTTGCACTGAGAAGAAAAAAGTCACTAGCAGTCCCTTCAGTATAAATTCTTTTCTTTAAAACAAAATATGCCAAGTATCTGGCTTTTGGGGAATTCTACAGAAAATTTACTTTCTCATAAGAAACAAAGCAAGCTGCTTATTGTCCTTCAGTAGAAAATATCTGGTTATTGATTTTTAAATTTGTTTTTAGTGAGCTTACTGATTGGTAAAGGTGCTGGACTGATGGCCCTAGAGACCACCTTCTATCTGTCGAAGTGAGAGCTTTCTGAGATCTTCCACTACGCTGCAGCTCCCAAAGGACAGATCCTAAAAGCTTGATGCTACTGTTACCACACTAAGTACACAAAGAATGAATGTGCTCTAAAAACAAAAAACAACAAAGCAAACAAAATTAATAACTTGTATTTATCTACAATACAGCCTGCTCCAAAAGTAATGCCTCCCATTTTTTGTTTTATGTTGGTCCACAACATCACAGGCACATGTTGGAGATAGGGCAGTAGGGCAGTAGAGGTTGAGCCTTCCCTCCAACACTCCATTACATTTTGTTGCTGTGCAACAGATGGCAGCAGGAGGGCACTCTGACAGAATAGCGTCTCCAGATGAAACAAAGGTGAGTCACTCAATTCCCTCAGTGGAAAAAAATGGCACCCAGTGAAATTCATCAATGCTTGCTGAACATTTACAGAGACTAAACAGTGGATGTGAGAACACTGAGAAATTGGGTGGTGTTTCAGCAGTGGTGATGTGACATGAAAGACGAGCAATATTCTGGATAGTCATACATGTTTGTAGAAACATGGCATGCAAGCTCTTGTTCATCACTGGTTAAAATGCATGGCTATTGGCAGTAAGTATGGTAAACAGTAGTGTTTTGTAGCTGAGAATTCACTCTATCAAATAGCATTATCTGTATTCCCATGGAAACAAACAGGAGGCATTACTTTCAGAGTGACCTGCATACTACAGTTTTCAGCTACTACCAGAGCTGAGCATTACAAGACACATGGAAGCGGACTATAATGCAAAGGTGACCAGGCATTTTGCACATACTGCAGTGATAAGGCATTTCTTCATAACACAGGATGAACTGAAATAAGCCAGCGAGCACAGAGGTTACACAAGCCATCTCGGTTTCAGGACCCTCTGATCTTTTTAACTAACAGTTACTACAACTATTAAAGCAAGGAAGTTTGAAGATAGAAATTTCATAGGTCAAAGGTTTTGGCAGTTAAAAACTGTATCTGTTAACCAGTATTAAGCAAGCATCCTTTTTCTTTTTAAGCAATCTCAGTACACTACCACAAAATTAGTCCTTATGATAGCAAACACCAAAAGAGATCTCTACAGACTCTTCTGCATATGCAAACACAGTTTATCAGTTTATTTTCAAATTGAATTAATCTTAAGACCTGTACCAAGTGAAAGCAAAGGAGCTTGTTTTCATGCTTGCATCTCTGAATGCAGCAGATGCAACGCAGTAACATATGATCAACTCATGAAATTAACAAGATGGAACAAATGCCACCCTCACTAATATCAAATCACATAATTAAGCACATAAACATAATTAAGCATAGTTTTAGTTTTACACATGAGGATGTAAGGACAATATGCATATACAAGTATTTGTTTTATTGCGTTCGTTTACAATAAATGGGCAGCATCAGGTAATGAAGCTCTGGCAGCTACTAGAAAAGCCTGCTGCACTTAAAAGATATGACATAAGGTACAAGATATCAGGCAGTATTTTACCACTTACCTCATGATGCAGCTCAGCTATCTGATCTTTCAGTTCTCTGATATACTGGTTAGAATCAGATTTATTAAGCTGCCCTTGAATCTTTCCTTCTTCTTTCTGTTTTGGGTAAAAAAA
>PPHD01007854.1:0-22492 GCA_002909625.1 Bambusicola thoracicus
CCTTTTATTCTACAGTCTGTCAGTAATGAAAATACGCAGTCTCTGAACAAGAACATGCTGTATACTAAAACTTTCCCTTTTCAACTGATGATGTAAGTCTGCTGTTTCTCTATCACTAAGAATATGCCTTTAGCTTTGTTAGATAATTAAAAGCCAGACATTTAAGATTTAGGTCTGGAGGTCTCTAAGCTTTAAGTCTGAAGATCACAGCAACATTTTGAGATATGAATGCAGCTAAGAACCAAAACAAATGCAGGGCAATTGGTTTCTGGAAAGAAATAACAATTTCCAGAGCCAAGAAAGAAGTTGAGAGATATGTAAACAGAGTCTCTACAGCTCTTAGGATTGTCTTTGTGTAGAGCCCTGTTTTGTTCAGCAGTGTGTGTCTGTAACAGGAGGGAGCTGCATTGCCTCTGGTTGGGTTGGAGCCGTTAGATACCTTGTGCCTCTGAGCGTGCTGCTCATCCCCGAGTGGGGTCAGCAGCCTTGACTTCTTCCCCAGCCAGCGAACTCACACGCCCCAAAGCCAGGGCTTAACTCTGCCTGCTCCTGTGTAAAAGCTGGAGGAATTTGACTACCCACCACTCAAGTCCCTCTGAAAACCTGCACCAGGAGCACACCATTCTAGTGTTTTGATTGCTTATCACATGACAGCAACTTCTGAGACACCCGGTGCTTATAATGGCTGTAAATTTTGCTCTTTTAATGTCATTTTTTACATCTACTATGTCACCACATCAGACAGCAAGCATTATATTGGACTGATATCTGAAGTGAAAAATAAGTAAATGCTATAGACATGTAAATTTGCCATAAAGAAGATTGCTACAATCTAAATCCTGAAGACATTAGACTATACAACTGATGGTATTTGTTGAAGTTGCTGCTGTTCATGAAAGAAGTTGAGGTGATAGGTGGTGTTTATTCACAAAATGAAAATATCTTTTTTTAGGTTTAGATATTGCAAAAAGCTAATGAGATATTAAGTCACAATTGGGCAGAAATTCTCTGAGGTTTGCCAGCAGACAGTTAATAATGCAGTGTGACAGGGTGATCTTGTTCTCCAGCTACATCAGCAGTCCTAAATGACAGCAGACTACACAGAAGATTACTCTCAAAATTATAAAGTACATTAGTTATTGTAAAGGCAAATGTAAGGGTTGTTTTATTTTTTCTTTTTTTGTATCTTAATGACATCCATTCTGGAGGTGTAATGAACTTAGCAGTATTATTTCAGACTTACTAACTTTTTGCCATTCTATCCAGCACCTGTTTTCAGATTCTCAGAATCAGCTGATGTGCCTTTTACACATAACATTTTTGAAACTGTTTATGTCACATAAGAAAGAAAGAAAGCTGCATCCATGTTATATGGTTGATAGGTAAATTACAAATTTCAAATGGAAAATACCATTTAGGTGAGAGAGCAGTATTTGTGCCCTCAGAAACATTTGGAGTTTCTATTATTTCCAAATTTCAAAGATAGGGAGGGCTAGAATTGACAAGGAAAATTACTAGGTCAGATTTGCCTCCTATGTATACGTACTAAATCTCCCACTAACACTAGGGGAATCACAGTTCTGTGAAATTGATATGCTAAAAAGTATTTCAGGTGAATAGATCTGAAAGAATAATTTTATCCAGAATACTTAATACAGAAAGATGTTTAAGTGATGCCAGTTAATCTGCTGCTAGACAAATAAAGGAGTGGGAAGAATGCATACAGCAAAGAAATTAAAAACCAGTCCAGTCTTACAGTGCGTGACCTCAGCTTCATTTTGTTAAGAACGTCTGTAGTTCTCAAAACCTGAAGGGAGGAGGGTGTGAGGGTAGCATAAGAAGAGACAGTGGGAGAGTTGGGTAAACAGTACAGTATTCAATATCTACTGTATTTTTGATTGTATCAAGGTAATTGGCACCACTTTAGGTCTGCACAGCTGAAACAGTTTGTGATCAAGATGCTGAGGCCACAAACCTCATAGGTAAGAGGTAAAATGGCCACTCAGGTGGTCCAGTATGTATTTTATCCTCTAATTTATCAATTAAAAAAAACAATTTTGTCTCTTCAGGCTGCTATGAACACCAATGTCTTGCTCAGATGACCCTTGGCTGTGGGTCATCTGCACCTCACTCACACTGCAATAGTGAGCGCCACAGCAATCAGACACTTTGAGCGACACTGTAGGGTCATTTCCAGGCTTTGATCAAAGAAATCAAGAAATTTCTTTGATAAAAGAAATTTTAAAGGCCATCATGTTTCAGTGTGACACAGTGTACTGCACTACTCCGCACTGGTGCAACCTCACCTTGGGCACTGTGTGCAGTTCTGGGTGCCACAGTATGAGAACATAAAACTATTATAGTGTCCAAAGGAGTGCTACAAAGATAGGGAAAGGTCTGGAGGCTAAGACATACGAGGAATGGCTGAAGTTCCTGGGTTTTCTCGATCCATAGCAGAGGAAGCTGAGGGGAGGCCTCATGGCGGCTGCAGCTCCTGGGCAGTGCTGAGCTCTGCTCTCTGGTGACAGTGACAGGACCTAAGGGAACCACACGTAGCTGTGTCAGGAGAGGGTGTTAGGAAAAGGTTCTCCACCAGAGAATGGTTGGGATGGAACAGGCTCCCCAGGACACTGGTCATGGCCCCAGAGCTGCTAGAGTTCAAGAAGCGTTTGGACAGCATGCTCAGACATAGGGTTTGGTTGTTCCTGCGTGCAGCCAGGAGTTGGATTCGATGATTTTTCTGGGTCCCTTCCAACCTGGGATGTTCTATGATTCTAAGGAACAAATTCTGTCTTCTTATCATTTCCTTTCTAACCTATATCAAGGTTAGATACTTAACTTGCTTTGTTGTGACATCTGTGCTTCTACATAATTTCAGTGTGAAGCTTTTAACCAGAAATGATTTAATGGGCTTCTGAAGCCAGGGAAAAAAAAAAAAAAAAAAAAAAAAAAATGTATTTCCTTCATGGAGAACCACTCTATTCTCAACTGGGAAATGTACTGAGTACCTGCATATTTTTTTTACTGCGAGAAGTCTTACTTTTAAGAATTCAGTGTTACTGCTTAGGAATACAACTCACACAAATATTGCCTGTGGGCTCTAATCCATGGACTCCCTTGCTGCCATTTTTAAAAATGAAGAAGCTATTTTCAAGTCTGTGGTGTCCATGAGACTACCTGTCCAGTGATGAAAGAGTACACAACTGCCAATACTTTTGTTTGAAATATTCAAATAATGTAGTTTTGTAGCTTTCTCATTATTTTAAAAGGCTTTCAATGATCTTAATTCCTTTTCATTAAAGAAGTAAGGGTTAACTACCTCTGTAGTTAGCAACGATGAAGTCATTTCCCCCTTTAATAGCACTCTATATTCTATCAAGGAAATATTGCCTTTAATTTTAGGAATGGGTTATAGGTTTCAAAGCTTTCATATATAGGTTAACAGATCTCATATTTGGTGATTCTCACTCTGGAGGAATGCCTCTTTGAGGATATCCTCACAAGGAGATGCCTGCTTTGAAGATTTTCAGTTTTAAAACCAGTCACATTTCTGGATCTCTTCTTTGAAGATACTTTTCTTAAAGCATTTCTGTTTCACCAGTGTGAACAGTATCTGTTTGAAAATATTTTCCCTCTATGATTCTCTTTTTGAAAATTCACACATTCCTGTAGGAGTCCATGAAATAATCTCTATTAAATAAGCCCAGGAACCTAATATTGTTTCTATGTGAGGTGCAAAATGGTTTGGAAGAACTTGTGGAAGATGGGATGTTGTGAGAGCACAGTTTTGAAAAGTTCTGCAAAAATAATTCCGTTTTCTGACACCAAAGAGGAAAGTGGAAAGGTGAGCTCATATATCACTTACATGACCTTTAAAAATTACTGTGAGACACTTTTTATTCCTTTTAAATTGTAAAGAGTTCAGAGTTCAAGTTCTGGATTCCTGAAATCAATAGGAAAATTCCCATTTCAGTCCAACTGTGCAAAGACCATTCTCTGAAACTGCTTTGAGATGTCCTTCTTTGTTTGAGAATGTATTGCTTTGATTTACTATGTTGCTGAGGATTTGTGATCCTTTAATTTCTACTGTCGAACACTCTGTTCACTTCTTTTTGTAAAAAATGTTTTATTTATTTTTTCCATCTTTTTACTAATTATAGTTACCATGTTTTAAATCTACGCGATCTCAGGCTTTGTACAAGCATGGGATCTTCACAAACATAACGTTAAGTCTTCTGTCTGACATTGGCCTGCGAGTTAAGAGGACGAAAAATACAGAAAAATACAGAATATACAGCTAAGCAGCCCATTCAGCTTACATCTATGCCTAATTTTGTGATACAAGCTATTAAGCAATTGTAGTCTACTTCTCAAGTGTGCAATTACTTACCCAGGCTGTGGATTAAAGCTCTGGTGTGAGTCCACTCCTGTCAGCAGGAGTAAAGACCTAGGCTGGCAAACCACACATCAGAAAGGCAGCCGTTCTCAGTGCCTGTCAGTCATACTACCCATACAGTCATGGGAATGCTAGCTTTTCACAAACCACTGAATAGTTTTGTTAACATACTTGGAAAGCAATCTTTGCTTTGGTGTTGGGATATTTCAGCTGTTTCTCCTAGAATGCCAAACCAGCCTTTAAACATCTATCTGTAATAACAGGGATCCATATATTTAATTAGATCGAAAAGCAGAGAACTTCCTACCCTTTGCCTTATAACCACTTATCACAGACATATATTTGCTTTCAGAAAGAAATCATTAATTTCATCTGTTTCCATGACAGAGCATAGTAGTGGGAATAGAGCTGCAGCCCTGCTTTTCCCATTACACAACCCTCGCACTGCTACCAACCAGCTGAGGCAAAGAACAAGCCATCTTTAGAGTATGAAAGACATATACAATCATCACATATGTAACAAACACAAAAATTGATCTCCAGACCTAATGAAGGTAAATGGAGATATGTTTATAAACATAAAAATTGGTGGAAAAAGGTGTATTTGCTCTGGAAATAAATTTCCAGGTGAATATGCTACAAACAAGAGAGAAAGGTGAGCAGGCAAATAATAATCTGATTGTCAAAATCTGATCTTTTGATCTATATGAATGCTTAGTAAAGTGCAGTATGAACTGTCACGTTTTGGTACTTGAGACTGTAGAGAGCAGTAACACTCCTCGCCCTTCCAAAATAAGCTGTCTTCTAGGAGAAATACTAGAACTAAAATGATGGAAAATACCCTGTGGGACTTGGACCGGCAAGACAAGTTCTGACCTGAACTCGAAAAACTTTTACTTAGGGTACAGCACTTGTAAGAATTACTTGAGTAGCTTCAAAACTTAGTTCAATAAAAGAAAGTAAATCAACACAGACTATTGGAAAGAAATGTTGATTAAGGACATTGTTTGCATGAGTACAAAAAAAGATGAATAGCTACTAATAAATTTTAGGACTTTGCTCAAAGGTATCTAGGGAATTTAAGAATTATGAAGTTGATAAGAACTGATTTAAGATAGAATAATTTGGTTGAATGCAACAAAGACTGGTAAACTGAATGATCAACTTTACCAACAATATCCAGAGGAACAAACACACTAAGAAACACCATTCACTGTTAATATAAGGAATGCAAAAAGATGATAGAGGTATCTAGTTTTGGTCATCCAGACAAATGAAAAGCTGTTACTGTACAAGTATATCCAGAAGCAAAAGAAATAAAATTCTTCACAGGAGTCAGTATGGTTGTGTTTTAGGATTGACTGACAACATGATATAGTCTCTAAAAAAGAATTTGTTGAAGTTCTCTGCCCAGATCTCTTGAGACTAAGAGGATACGAGATTAGCAGTTACATTCTTTGATACAGGAATAACATACTATTTATCAATTATTATTAGTAGATTACTACAAGGTTCTATATGAAGGTACAAGAAAAAATAGTCTATATTTTTACAGTAGAGGGAGGTCACTTGTAGCATACCACAAGGACCTGTGCTGTTCAGCATATTCTTAAATGATCTGGAAAAAGGAGTGATTATCGAGGTGACCAAGTTTGCTGATGATGCTGAATTATTCACGGTAATAAAAACAAAAGCTGACTGTGATGAACTGTGGAAAGCTCTCATGATACTCTGTGACTGAATGATAAAATAGCAAGTTAAATTCTGTCCTGAAAAATGGAAGTAGTATTGTCATGGTTTTGTAACTTTGCTATTGGTATTCCACATGCAAGGGGAAAAAAAAAAAAGCCAAACTATACATGCAAAATGCTGGAATCTAAATGAATGACTACCAAGTTCTGTGAAAGTATCAGCTCATTGTTCAGCAGTGCTCAAATGTGGAAATCAGATTGGCTTTATCAGAAAAGTAATAGAAAAACAGAAATAAAACAACAACAAAAAATTAACCTATATAAAAGCATTTGGTTTGTAACGAATAATGAGGACCATCACGATCTTCTAGAATAGAATTAGGAAGGGTGTAGAATAAGGCAAGTTGAATTACTGAAAATATGGAATGACTTCCAATAGAGGAGAAGTTAAATTTACAAAGACTCTGAAAATAAAACTGAAGGAGATATATGCATTCATGAATGGTATGGTTGGGAGAAGAGATAAAGTTACCCATCTATTTTGTTAAGGAAACAACTGACAGATAACAAAGGAAATTATCAGGCAGCAAGCTTGAAACAAGCAGCAAGAAATATGTTTTACACAGTGCTTAATTAAATTATGCAACTTGCTGCTCTGCAATGTTGTGAATGCCAAGAGGTATTCAGACAAATGCTTGTAAAAGATATCCTCTGCAAATACAGATGCTGTTTGTTTCCTCAGTAACTCCAAACTCAGCACTGAATTTGGGACAAGATACTCAAGACAGTACCTCTGTGCTTCCTAATTTCTACAGTCTTTCACTAAGCAGACACCGCTAACCACTGAATTGCTGCAGGACTACAAAGACTATTCATTATTTGCTGCTCTTGAAATAAAAAGGAAACATTGAAACGTAACGGTGACCAGAGGAAATTATTTTGGAATATAATACGTTACTGCAGGAGTGAGATTAACAGAATTTTAAAAGTACTGGGCTTTTCTATTGCTAATAATAACCTACACACTTAACTTCCAGTTAGAGTAAGATGAACAGAGGGCATAAGCCCAAATGTTTCATAAATGTGGATGGTTTTGATAGAGGTGGTTTACTGAATGCTTGCCTATTACCTGGCTTTTGAGCCTTCTGAAACAGCTGGTACTACACTTCAGCAGCCAGGTAACAGGGCAGGAGGAAAAGGAGCTGTCTGAGGCATTCCAGAAGACAGAAATATCACAGAAGAGATGCAAAATGGGTTTAAGAGGACGCTTTTTAATGTCCTTCTATGCTTGGGATCTTTGAGGCACATTAAGGTCATTTTCAAATTTTCCATCACAGGTATCAAAGCGTTTTTTTAAATGTAATTTAAGATCGTACTGTGAGCACTGCTTTCTAGAGACCTTGCAAGGCCGATGAAACATTAAGACCAGGGAAAAAGCGGGCAAAGGAAGCGGACTCCCCAACAGCCACGCCCGGCACACGCTCCGCTACTGGAGTTTACGGCAACACCAACTTCCGCAGAGACAGCGCAGCGTGCAACTGCTGATTCGCACATTCGTCTTTATTTCTGAAATAATACTGCCTATCAGCTATAACGGAGATCACGGGCTGCGCCCCTATTAGACAGGCTCTCATGCAGGGCAAAGAGTTCTCCCTATCGAAACTACGCCCAGCGCTCTCCGAAAGCCTGCGAGGGACGCCGTCTCCGCCGCCCCAAACAGCCCGGCCCGGGACGCTGAGCCGCGGCCGCGCCCCGTTCCCGCCCGAGGCCGGGCAGGCTCCGGGCAGCTGATGGCAGGAGCTTCAGGGACGTTTACTGCGCGCGCTCAGGACTCTGGCGCATGCTCCGTGGCGGCGAAGGACGAGGAGCGGAATCCGGCACTCGGCAACGTTCGGCAATTTCCGTGCAGGCCCCGCCGCCATTTTCTCGCAGGCTCTCCGTGCTCGTCGGTTGCGCGGCTCTCCGTCCCGCTGGTCAGCGCTTTGTCCTGCTCGGCGATGGACGGGTGAGAGCAACTGCTGGGGTTGGCAGGGGGTGGGGGCGAGGCCCGGCCGCGGCTGTGCCGCCCGCTCGGTGCCGGGACCGCTCCGCGCGCCGGGTCCCGTCGCGGCTGTGGGTTGTGGGAGCGGCCGCTGCCCGGCGGTGCGGGAACGGCCGGGTACCGGGCGCGGGAGGGCTGGAGCGCGAGGCCCTGCGCGGGGTGGGGAAGGGGTGCTCGGCCTCCCCGCAACGTGGGCCACTGCTGGGGTCTTGGGTTTACACAGCCGAGGGCTTTGGGCCGCGCGATCCCGCCCCCTGCTCAGTGCACTGCTGAGGCGGCGGGGAGAGCGCGCTGCTACCCCTACGCTGCCCTCGGGCGCTCCTTGGCCCCTCCGTTCTCCCCAGGCGTGGGGCGAGGAGCCTCTCCGTGCGGCATGCGGTGTGTTTTGGAGCTGACTGGGGAGGAGGAGCGATACCGGCGGGAGCTCTTTTGTTTTCAGAAACTGCCCGATAGCCCTCTGAGTTCCTCCCCTCCCCAGGTAGAAAGATGCCTTTGTGTATGCAGGAGACGAGCTGTAGGAACCGAAGAAGGGAACGCTCTGGAGGAGCTGAGAGGCAGTGAGGCCCTCGGTCTTGGCGGGCAGCGTGGGTGGGCGGGCAGAGAGCTCAGGGCCCGAAGTTTTGGACCCGGAGAGGGAGGGAGCTGCTGGCTGCTGCCTTCATCTGTATAAACACAGCACCTTCCTGCTGCTAGATGCCCAACAGGTTATTTGTTCTGGGTCAAATAGAGAAGCAATCCCTTTGGTATGCTTTAGGCATGTAACCTTTCAACTGTGAGAGTTTCAAAGGCTTATTATGGTTACTTCTGGCTGCAGTGTTGGGAGTTGCAAGACCAGCCGAAGAGGTCTTGGCACTGAGGAGTGTTATTACGCTGCGGAATGCTTTCACACGTTCATATTTTGCAGTTTTCTTTTTTTCTGGTGGTGGTTTCTGCTACCGTTGGAGTTTTGTTGCATAGTGTAAGTTACAGTGTTACAGTTACCCTCTAAGAAGATGGTGTACCTTGGCGTACCTGTTGCAGAGTTCCATATAGAGAGAATACCTGATGGTTAAATTTTGATATCAACCAATATGTTCTTTTTCCAAGCTCATTGCAAAACCTGTGTTTATTGCTTTCTTCTGTAAGGAGCTCTCCAGGTTGAACTGGATGCCTGGTTAACAGCGTTTGTGAGAAAAGTTCTGTGTTTACTTTTAAGTTCTTCCTTTTTTCACCCAGTTTGTGATCTCACATCAAGCAGATATCCATGTTTCCTAAATGTACTGCCTGGTAGTGTGTTGCATTAGAATAATGTTTACATGAAACTTTGAACTCCTCTGTAGAAGCCTATGAGCAGGTGGAGCTTGTCGGTTTCTCTTCTCTCTGTCATTTTTTCTTCTTTGGCCACACTTTCTGGATTGGGAAAGTTGTTGACTTATTTGATCCCTAATTACTTTGGTGTTGCAGAACAAACCAACAAAAGCCCTTGGTTTTATGAGAACAAATTGACTTATGTTTCTTTTTTTTTCTTTTCTTACAGCATTGTCACTGATGTTGCAGTTGGTGTGAAGGTAGGATGCGCACTTAACAAATAAGTGGGTACACTGCTGATGCAAAATGAACTGCTTTGAGCATGTGTCATTGCAAATTTTAAGACTTTAAGCAGTCATTGTCAGCTGATATTTAGTCAGCAGTATAGGCTTTATTAACAAAAAATCCCTAGAGATAAATTGGAGGCCCTACATAAAAGACTTTTCTAGGCACTAGACTGTAAACAGGAGTTCTAAATTAATGTTGTGCTATTAGATTCCTATTTTAAAATTTTATTTTGCAGATTATTTTTCAAAACAGTGCTTTCTCATGTGTTTTGTTGATGTTTTCTTCTCCCCTCATCCTCTTTCGAAACTGTTAATGCTGAAATTAGAAAAAGTTGTTCTATCAGGACAGAAAAAGAGTGCTACAATTTATGTAGACAGAGAAGTAAACGTTTTCTTTGCTTGACTTTTTGTCTCCAAGTTCAGTTATGAATTTATCATATTTGTTAAAACAAGGAAGGAGTTTCCTATAGGTCATTATTTATTTCACTTCTGTATCCAGTTTTGTTGCAAGAACTGGATCAGTACTTCATAAATACAGCTTGAGAAATAACGAGAATGAAATGATCTGTGGGAGAAGAGTACTTTAAGTTGTTAATGCACGTAAGAAATCCTATTTCAGGGGTATGCATGAAAGTTTTCTAATGAATATGGTCTCTATACTTGCCTGGGGAGTTTGTAGCTGTACTACATAGCTGCCTTTTCACCTGAAGCTAGTTTATGTGAACTGCTTGGTGAACCAGGTTTTGTGCAGTATAGCTACCTGGCTCAAGTTCAGTAGTGGTTCTGCTGGATTTGGGCTAGCTCTTACATAATACAGTTAGCCTTTAGATAACAGTGGCTACTGTGTCCGGTGAAACTGCGTTATGTTTGAGTAAGCTCTCTTCTAGGAGGAGTTGTAATAAACTTTACGTTCTGGACCTACCTGGGTCCTGGTGTGTATTTAGTATTGCAGATAAAACACTCTCGAAGTCAAAAGGAAAGTATTACAGTTACTAAAGTACTTCCATGGGAGCTAATCCCATTCAGAAATACAGACTGGTACAGTTGTTTCCCCATTACCTGGGGGGAAAGTGTCAACTGCCTATAACTGTAGGAGTGTCTTTGACAGTTAAATTCAAGTCTTTCAGAAATAAACTGCACCACGTGAAGAACTTTGTGGCAAAATAATTCATAAAATCACTCTCAGTCATTTCTAATGAAGAAGCAATTTCAGACAGTCCATGTATTATTTAAACATAAAATTCTGACATTCTTGATTCAGGAAAAGTTGATTCAATATCAATTCCTAGTATGAGTGACTTTGAATCTTAGAAGAATTTGAGCATTCCTGAAATACTTTGTGTGTAGAGTAATTTTGGAGCCGTATTTTCGGGTACTAGCAAGGCAATGAATGAAGGCACATCAAATGACATAACTACTTCTTTCTGCCAATTGTAGGGATTGTGGATGTAATACAAGAAGGAAGGCAAGGGAAGTGTATCAGAAAATGATTAAGTTAAATACAGGGAAAGGCAAGCAACTATATGAAGAAATGATCTTTGTCACATGAAAATGGTATTGTTGCTATAAAAGGAAACAATCTGTGCACAGGAACGTAGGGAACAAAAGACAATAGTTTTTGAAGGAAGCTGTTAAGTACAGGTGGGGTAAGGTAGACTGTCTCCTGGAGCTTCTGTAACTGTCTCAGGACACCAAGAAGAACGTGACATGGAATTTCTTACCAATTCATATTCATAGTTTGTGTAAGCAGTCTAATGTTGGCTCTAGTCATATTTTCTAGAAAGCATTGTGAAACACTTCTGTGTTTCTTTTCTCTGGTGGATGTTCATTGCTGTTAGTAAACCTAATGCTATAAAGCTGAGGGATGCTTTACCTGTTAGTTGGTATATATGACAGGGAAAATTCATGTGGCTTTAACTTAGCTGTCATCTGTTCTTAGGGGTGTATTGAGAGTGGGTAGAGAGCAGCTTTTGTGTGCCAAGGTCTTGCATCAGCAGATTTAATGCTCTTTTAGTACTGCTTTTATCATGATTGGACAGCCATTAGAAGCAGACAAGGATTTACCTGTACTTGCACGTGATCAACTTACCCAGGGTATTTGTGTGACCTTACACTTTCTTGAGGCTTTCTGTACCTGCTTTGTGTATGCTGATCAGCTGTATAGTGTATTTGGAGAAAAGGACTGTGACCCTTCTCTTAGAAAATATGATTTATCAAAATCATCATCAGTGATGTTGATACAACTATGGAAATTGTATTAACTGTTGTCTGGCAGACTTCTTTCGTAAGCAGAGAAGTGAGCTTGTTAGCTATGTTTGAAACCCAATTGTTAAGACTAGTAGTGGAAGTTAGCAAGTATAGACAGGGAATTGTCTTCGAATTCAAGGAAGGGTTTTCAGCTTTAGGAACTGTATGTAGGCAAGATGAGTGTAAATAAAGGGAGTACTTGCTTGTAATACTCTCAGTTATGTAGTCTAACTGTAAATTTCTAATGAGGTTAAATTTAAAGCTATTGCCGTTTATTTGTGCTATGCAGCTTAGCTTGATTTAAAGCATTTTTTCTTCAACAAACTCTCGAGTGTTCCGTCTTTATTTTGTGTGCTGAGTCAGAAGAAATTAATACCAAAAGCTGAGGACAGCGTTCAGCACAAGATGAAGGAGTAGAAAAGTGATGAATGCTATTTCAAAGCTTGGTTTACGTGGTGTAAATGTGGTGTTCTGTCTAAAATCAAATGAGAGCATACTTCCCAGCTAATATCTGTCAGAGAAGCAGTGTGCTTATTTTCTGGAAGAATTAGAATATGTCAAAACGCAGATGACTTGTGGCCATAATGTAAAGTAATTCATACTTGATTTGATATGTAGAGTCTTGTTTGGCTGACTTAGAGTTCACAGTGTGCCTTTGCACAAACAGCTGTAGTTAGAATTGCTGTCTTGTGTTCTCCATACAGTTAGCTAGTTAATCTGGCTAAGTGACGTAGTGAATGTAGGAAGTATATAACCTCTCTTTTCTCTGGAGTAATAACGAAAGTCTTCAGAGATACAGAAACTGTGATGGAAAGAATGTACCTCACAGAGACGTAGGGAATAACTATATGATGAGCTGCTAGTTGGTATTGATAGTTCTCTTAATACGTGTGGGCCACTTCAGCTTAATGTATCATCTTTCTCCTCGTTGGCGTGATTAGCTGTGCAGTGAATGTGGCCTGAACAATTGAGTGACTCACTTGGGGATGTGCATTGCATGTTTCAGGATGACTGCAGTCAGTCTGGTTATGACACTGCCTGATGAGCAGAAAAAGGTGGGGAGGGAGTGAGGGGAAGGTTTTCTTTCTTCGTTCTTTCTTTTAATACATTTAGTTGGTATGTAGCATTTGGGAATTTGTAACGCTGTAGAACTGCTTTGGGCTACACACTGGCCAAGAGCGGAGCTTCAGCTGCCAAATGTGAACAGCCCAGGTTATATCTGGAAGTCTCATGTATTACTGTAAATATAGGTTTGTTTTGAAGATCTGCGAAAAGGATCTTTTTTTTTCCCCAAGACTCCGAGCATCAACCTTTTTTAGTATGCTTAAGAAAAGATGAAATTCGTTGTGGTTTTAGTTAGTAATATTAGGATTGGGTAGGTGATGCTAGAACATAGTGTACTAGTGCTTCCTATTAGCTTTCCAACAAGTGGTGTATCACAAAGGTCCTCTTTTTCCTGGTTGCTAAAATTTAACAGTCTGGAGGAAAGGCAGTAGCTAAAACCAGCACAAGTTGAAGGAGAGAAATAAGAGAGTACTGAGTAAGAGTGTTTCTAAGTACTCCCTAAGCAGCATTCAGTTGTTTTTGGTTTTTTTACTCAAATTCTGAGATACTCTCTTCTGTTAGGAAATTGTAGAAAACTGACTGGTTTTTGCTACTAATAATGGAGAGCTTCATTGTGGTGGAAACAAATATTTTGGTCATATTGGGACTTTTTATTTGAGCTGTTTATAATATACTTTAAAAAAGGAAGTATAGAAATAATCTATTAGAAATTCTAGCAAGTTAACAAAAGATAAGTTTAGACTCCCTTTAGGAAAAGAGAAAATGTATTTTAGTAGACTTTTCCCTTCTGTTTCTTTCTCTTTTTTTTTTTCTTCCCTAGATCTACTGATTCACCTTGATGGTCATCACTCCTATCTAAGAGGAGAGGAATGGAAGCAAAGGAAATTGATTCACGTAGACAGACAAATGCCATGCGATGATCTGTTTTATTTTTCGTAGAATAGTGTTTCTCATCCTAATTGGGCTGCTAGTAGGTTAGACAAAGTTTCTGCTAAGGCCCGTGTTACGAAAGCTGTTTGCCTGTGAATTGGAGTAACTGTGTTAGCTGGGATAATGTTTACAACTGAACTTTTGTATTCAACAGTATTTTGTTAGAGCAGCACTAGTGAGCAAAAATATTCAGAACATTCTAACAGTGAAGTGGGAATGGAGTGTGATTGAAGTTTGTAAGTCTGGAACTGATATGTGGATTTGTTTCTTCAGCAGGGGTATGTAAAGTATGTCCTTGATGGCAAAAGCAACTGAAACAATACAATGAGAGACACCCGCTGTTTATAAAAGATGTTAATATGGACCCTATTGGAGGTGGCTTTCATATTTGTTCTCAGGAAAGTCTACTACAACTCCTTTTTATTTCTGTAATTATTTTCTTAAGGTGATAGAATGGTTGGGTACTATGTCAATTAAAAAAAAAGTTGAAAGTGGAGAGAAAATGAAAGTATTGAAGATTAATGCTGTGAATGTTTACAGGAAATTTCTGTTGCCTGCTGCAAATTAGAAGTCATTTTTCCTTTGTAAGAGAACATCTAGACTTGTGTATTAATTGAGAGGACCACGGGAAGAGAAATGTGATCGTTTGCCCAGTCTGAAGAGCTTGATGAATGTTAACGTTGGGATATGTTTCCAGTTTCTTAGAGATCTGTTTTCACAGGCAAATGAGGCTGCATTCCACTTTTTCCTGCCTTTGATACCTAAGGCACAAATGTATGAATAACCACTTCACAAACCTTTCTTGGGAACTTAACCAGGTTGAAGCTGAGCTGATACAGTAATGTCTTCTTTAGTGCTCTGGGGCAAATCTGACATGGTTGCATAAGCTCTTGTAGCAATATAGACTTAATATTGCTTGGGAAGGACAACAGAAACAAACTGCTTAGGGCCAAGGAGAAGGTAGGACTGTTGCTTTTGGTTGTGGTGTTGGTTTTAGTGAAGATGTGGTTTCACAACCTACTATGGGGACTGATGTTCAATTTCAGGTGAATGTGCTGTGTCTTTTATTAAGCTGCAAATACATACAGCTGTTGTTAGGTTTTCATAGATTAGGTTCTTCCTTGAATGCTTAATGTAATTATTGCATTAAACACTTTACAGTAGCACTGGAACTTCGCGTTCATTGTTGCAGTATAGCAGATGGCCAAGTAGAAAATACATTTCTCATGGATCTTTTAGGGATGTAGAAACTGCTACAGAACAGCTCCTTGCTTCTAGATGCCATTGTATTCTTACCGAAAAGATAAGAGTGTATCCAAACGATATCTCCTGTGAGCTATTCTTGCCTGTTCCAGTTTTCTACCAGTTATGTACATCTGTTTCAGAGTAACTGTTTCTGTGCTGGTAAAAGCAGAATAAGTCTGACGTGCTGGAATAAATGATCTTTGTACTTCATCCAGGCTGTTTGAAGTGTTGACTGGTCTTGGGCTAGATTTCTGACTGAAATCTTTCATTACAGTTTCAAAGTTTTTAAAAGTGAAGCTGGGTGGCATGGTTTAAGTGAAGGTTCTTAACACTTCAGCTGCCTGGTTCACTATGCCCATCTTGATTTCAGATGCTTTGAGAACTTTGGCTCTTTTTTCACAATGCTTTGATTGAGAGTCTGGAGGCTTTTCAGAGAAGTGGAGGCTGTCTCCTTTCAGTTTTAAAGACTTCAGATTCCCTTGATTGCGCATGCTCAATTTCTGAAAATTCTGTGGTATGTGCTGGGCTTATAGTTGAAAGAAAAAAAGAGCAAACTTGGTTTTCTCCTAGATGCATCCTTACTTTAATATTTGTACACTCATTATTTCAGTTAATTGTTAGGAGATGTCCCCAGCCAACCATACATTGTTTACAGCATGGAAAAGGATTGAAGTAGGGGGAAAAAGAATGCAGAGGATGAGGTACAGGAAGGCAGACATATTTTATCCAGTTACTTCATAGGGAATTTAAGGCCAAGTGATGTAATAGGATTCTTAAGCACTCTTGAAAGCATACTACATATATGTAGGGTTCTCATGAAGAGATAATAAGCTTATAGTTGAAATTATGTGCTTTATAAAATGCTATGAAACAGCAGCGAAATTCTTTTGGGTTTTATGTATTGACTTGGTTTGGCCTGTCCTGATTGAGTGTTCTGTTGTCCTGTATATGTGAGAGGTGTAGCAGTTTATTTGTTAGGTAATTTGGTGTATGTGTTTTGAGAGCGGTGTGCAAAGTTGGAGAGTAAGGCAGGTCAAGTATTTCCTCTTCACCAACAGTATTTATGTAATGTATTTATGCAGTGTTGCATTAGAAATGTATCCTATTAAAATAAGGCATTCATTACATTCTGTTCCATCACATATGAAATGGGGGGAAAAAAAAGAGCATCATGTTTGGGTGTTTAAAGTGTGTTGCCCTGTCCTTTCTAACATCCATGCCCCAAAGTTAATTCAGCTACTGGATGTTGAAGCTGTTGGCTTGCACATGTGCATCTTGGAGAGGGATGATGCTGTCTAGGTTAGAATTCTCATTACAGTCTTCCATACTGCTAGATTTCTGGCTCTTGCTATAAGTCATTCCCAGACGTTGTTAGAAATGAAGTATTTCACAGTGCTGTTAGAATTCTTTAAATCATGAGCTGTCTCCTGGCTTGCCATAGCCGTTGGGAAGTTCCTGCTCAGCTCAGGTTCTCCTTTGCTCCCTCACATGGAGGGGAGGGATGGGGGGGCAGGAAATCATCCTGTTGTTGGGAGAGGTTTGGAACATCTGCGTATTGTATGCTGCAAATCAGAGAACTTATTGAAGCAGTATTTTTCAATATATTTTGTAGATGTTTTCTAATGGGATGTCAAGAAATTATTTTAGCAGATGTTGATGACATCTTAAAGTGCAGTTAGTTTATTTGTTTATTCTTTCTAGTATTATCAGTTCAGTGTTTCTGTGGTGTTAGAAGAAGGCTGCATGTTCATGCACTTCTGATAAGCCTTTGATAATTGAGAGTTTATCGTGTTATGTGCAGCTGCAGCTTCTCACTGGAGCCTTCATAGCCTGGGATTATTGCAAAAAGAGCTGATAATATTTCTCTTTTACAAACAGTTGTCAAAAATACTCTGATGCTTGAAAGACTAAACCTCTCTGGTGGTTCTCAAGCCAAAATTGAAAAGTTCGGTGTTTTTTGGGGGGGGTTTGGTAGCCTTTTCTTAAAGAGTGGTGGCAGTGGCTGTAGTAGGTCTGGGGGATTTTTGAAATACTTAAGTCCCATCTGCAGTGAGGAAAATCATTGGTAAGGACTTGTAAATAGTGTTTTTTTACTAGCCTGGAAAGATAGTAAGATAGTATGACTGTGACAACTTCCTGAAATGGCATAGGTACTTAATATAACTTGTGATAGCATGAAGTCTCAAGTGATCTGTTGTGGGGGAGTGGAGGGGTTGGAATCTGGAATCCAGCTACATAAATTTAATTCCAGTAGTGAGGGGTTCTGAGTTAACAGTGACTGCTAAAACAGGGAGCTAGAAGATTCATTTGCTAAGTAGTTACTTGTTGTTTCTCTTAGTATAATTGTTCATTTGAATTGTGGAAGAGCCAGAGTATATACAACAACTGTATTTACTAAAAGATTTCCTTACAAATTAACTGAAATATAGAAATGCTATCTTCAGTTTAAGGTATTGAAAGATTTTTATGTATGTATATTTAAGTTCCTTTGAAATACACTTTCAGAGCCTTGAGTTGACAACTTTTTTTTGTCTTTTTCTGAAAATGTCAGTTTTGTGAGTTTCCATTGGTTGGTTAAAACCATAGATTAACATGCTATTGCCACACCATGCTGTCAGAAGTACTTGGTGACAGGGGCCATGGTATGATAACACTGCACTCCTTGAAAGGGCTTTGATTCTGCAAGCAATCTAAAGTTCGCCAACTGTAGGAAGTTAATTTGTCTGTTCCTTGATTTACTTTGTTGTAGTACTTTGGCAGATGTTGAATCCAGAACATTTGCCCACAAATGTCTATGGTACAGTTAGTGTTTTAGATTGTATGCAAGATCAGTACTGATTAATGTTTTTCATGACATTGGTAGGAATACAGATGTAGCATTGAAAACTTCTGCTCTTGAGGACTGGCTATCAGAAGATGAATAGTGTACAATAAGTTTGTACTACTTTTGTCCTTTGCAGTCTCTTTACCTTGTGCTAAAATGAATACTCAGGTAGTTTCTATCATCTTGCTATTGTAGGAAGTTTCCTTTGCAGCCTGTGATTGGGAGGGGAATTGATGTGGTGGCTTCAGTTTGTTTGGCTTATTTATTTTTATTTTTAAACTTAAATTTGGACTCTTCTATTGATCTGTGTTTGTGATCTTCGGTCTTGAACTTGCTGGACACACAGCAGCTTGCAAAGATAGGGGAAAGAGCTAAGTGAAAATTGGTCTTGAATCTTCCTTTTTTTTTTATTGAATTTGATTCACCACATTCTTCAAAGAGATGAGCTTGTTTTCCTTGTTTCTGAAACGCTCGATAGAATTGACCTGAACTTGATGGTTTCTTTGCATTGGATGATTTGACTATTGGAAGTGGTGTGCTTGAGAATAAGACTACTGTGTGCCTGAGATACTTGGGAAGTGAGCTGTAATTCTGAAATGTATGTACAAGTGGTAGAACATTGCCATTGAAGTAGAGCACAAGTTCTTCTTGGCCTATCGCTCTCTAAAAGAAAGTGCACATAAAAACTGGTCCAAACCCACAAGATGAATAAAATCTTACCTTTGCTGAATGGATGTTTTTTAAAAAAAAAAAAAAAGTTGGCCTCTGTCATAATTTTGTGGGTGCTTATGTCGTTATAGCAGCGTTAGCTGGCTTACTTGAAATGCTTACATTAAATTGCTTTGTAAAACAGTTGTCATCTTATGAGACCTTTTTGAAGTAAATAGCAATTAACAGCCACCTAACTGCTTTTGATTTCTGTAATTACTCTGTTTTCAAGTAGATTGTAACTTCTTTCGCTGCATAGCTGTTTAAGTTACGTATTTAATGAGGTACAGCGGTTTCTATGCTGCTTAAAAACCAATGGGGAAAAGTGATGACGTATATATTGTAAGGCAGTCTGCTCTGCTCACATTGTAAGGTATATTTGTTTTACCAAAAGCTTGGCAAGTGTGTATGTGAGCTGGCAGAAATTTGCCACATGCTTGTGGTTTCATGGTGAACACTGGGTTATAACAGTGAAATAAATGCTGTTTATAATACGTGCCAATGTAAGAAACTCGTGTGTTCTTCTGGTGCAAAATTTGTAACTTTTTCAAGTATAATGACTGGCTGTGTAAACGTTATCATGAGATGTTAAATACGTTTCCAAATGAAAAGGGAACTTTCAAAATTGCTCCTAAAACACAGCTGAGTAACCACTCTGTTTCGCTTGGTGTTAATTTTTGCACTTTTTCTGCTGTGGGTTAAAAAACATCAGGCTTTCATAACATGTTTCTTAGGAGGAGGAGGTTTATGTAGGCATTTCTACATTCTGCTAGTCTGAAGCTGCTCATTTAGGCAACTTCTTGAAGCTGAAGACAGTTGGAATAAATTCTAGATTTCAGATTTGTGAAGTTTCTTTAGGGTTTGGGAAGAGCTTTCATTCATCAGTACTGGGGGTGTTTCAGCTCTTCGTGTAGCATCTGCTGTACTGTTCCAAAGTGATGACTGGCCTATTAAGGAAAAATCTACCACTGAATTAATTTAATTTGCCTAACTCTGAATGGATTCTGTCTCTGCTGCCTCTGCCTACTGAGTTGAGCTGTCCAGGCTAGAGATGAGGGTTTTGGAGCAAGGCTGGATGAGTAGCTGTGAGCATAACTAACTATTGTGTTACTGAGTGAGCAGCAGTGTTGGCAATCATGACCTTTAGGGTACTCTATGCATCTGTGTAAATACTATATTAGAGAAATAGGTCATTTCTCTAAGAAGGAATGTTTGTGTAGCCCTTTGTACTGATTTTTAGTGTATGATACTGACTGTATAGAGCAGTATAGGTTGAATAATAAAGAGTTTCCATAACTTTTTTGACATATTTCTTAGTTACGTCCAGCTACATTTTTCCTTAGTTCTCTCTGATTGGATATATACCTTTGCACTGAGAACAAGGCCTCTTAGTATCATTATTTATTTTTAAAGGAAGTCAGTCGGTGATGTGATGGGCACTTTTTTTGGTTGTTAAGAGTGAAGAGTGCTCCATAAGCTGTATAGAGCTACTGCAGAGCTGATGCTAAAAATTGTCTTTAATATGTGTATGCATATCTACTACTTTTAAGAACCTCTGTATGTCAGTTGCCATTTTTTGTGTATATATACACAAAGGGGGAAAAGCAGTAGAGGAGAAAGAAACAAATGCCTCTTCAGCTTTGCCAAATATCTGTCTTGTAAATAATTTGAGGGAAAGGTTATCTTCTAAGTGTTCCATATAAATCCTGCTCTGATTGTTTTGCAGCCTACTACTATTCAAAAAGATAATTTACTTGATAATTGTCATATTTTAGGAGTTACAGGTGCTACCTGTTGATGCTACCTTCTGCCCTAAGTTCTATTTTTCAGGACAAATGAATGTTCCCAGATGAAACAGTGACAGTATTCTCTGAAGACAAGTCCTTTTTTTTCTAATAGGAGTGTTAGAATTGAGCTGAACTTCCCGTTTCTGTTTGTGTAGATTTCCCTTTGTAGTTTCATCTGGATATAATATTTTAATTTAACATAAAATTTTAAAGTAACTAAATATATCTTATGGAAGTACAGTAAACGTTAAATTATATTGTTTTAATTTGAAGTGCTGAACAAAATTATTGTTCAGCACTTCTTATTGTGTCTTAAGGTGGCTACATTTTGGTGGTGGGTAAAACAACTGTGCTTAAGCTGCTCTCGTTGCGAAGTTTGCCTTGTAAATATTCTGCTTTATGTAGACTTCAAGTTGTTGCGCTTAATCTGAAACGAGAAAGTCTGCCAAATCTGAATAGGTTTGGTTATGCTTGCTTAAGTTCTAAAGGTTTTCCCTGTCAAACTGACATTTTTAATATCATCTTTTAAAAATCACAAAATAGAGGAAAAAAAATCTCTTACTGTCTCTTTCTTTTTAGAGAGGATCTGACGAACTTCTTTCAGGCAGTGTACTCAATAGCCCGAACTCTAACATGAGCAGCATGGTAGTTACTGGTAAGTGATGCCCTTTCGAAGGAGAAATCTATCATTTATTCTTGGATTCATTTCCTGTTTACAAGGGGAGAACACTGAAACGAGAATCCATTGTGCTATAGAGGGATAAACTGTTGGCATGCATTAGACTGTAGTGACTTCATATACTGTCAAAATCCTCAGGAATCTGAGAAGAGTAATCTCATGAAACAAAGAGCAACTTTCAGATGTCTGTACAGTACATTGATGGTGGATGACAGGATGAAAAATTACACTTGTCTTATAGTGCTGCCTTCAAAGTAAGGAATCAGAACTACCAGTTAAACAGCAAACAACTCACTATGACTTCTGTTTTTTCACACGTAGCTTCTGTGAGCCTGGGCATTATGGGAAGAATGCTGACCTGTAATGGATTCAAGAAAAGAGAATTTGGTCTGTTCTCATTTACACTGCAAAAGCAGTAAACTTCACTTTGCTTCTTCAGTCTGAGATGGCAGTGTTACTAAAATCTCAATGTTAGGTTGTTCTTTAACCACTATGGTGTTACTAGATAGAAAGGCTTTTAAGGAATTAGCACACAATAAAATGTCTTTTATTGCAGTGTATGGTCTTGACGTTTGAACTTGCTTTGAGTTCCTTGTGAGAGCTCACCTAACAGTCTTGCTTTTTCTGTCCAAGAACATGTAACTTTTTTTCTTTCCTCAGAAATTTGGAGGAATTAGTTCATGGTATCACTGTTGCTCGGGCTTCCCAAATAGTTGCTTGGTTTACAACTTCAATGTCCAATATGTATGTATGTACCCCCCTGTATTTACTTGTTGAGCAGTACGGTATTAGTACCACAGTTATTACTAGATTAAAAGGAAAGTAAACAAAGATTAGGATTCTGGATACAGTTTCATGATGTATTTAACATGCTGTGATGGCAGCTGTTGCCAGAGTGGACGTTCTCTCCCTGCACTTCTAGTACAAACAAGAAGAAAAGCATGCAACTGTTGGTGTTTCTGCACCGCTCAGTGCTGGAGTGTTCATGCTCTTGCAAGATAAGCTAATATAGCACTGAAGTGTACTGCTAAGAAGAGCTGCTTTCCATTGGAGCAGCTTACAGGATGGTCATATAATTGCCATTTCTAGATCCTGTACAGTGTAGGGAAAACGAGTGGGGTGTCAGAAGTATTTGTGGTCATTTTAGAGCCCCTGGAACACTTATTTATCTCCTCTGCTTTCCGTACTTTCTTCTATTTCTGAAACAGGTACATCTTCTCATTTCCATTTTCTTGATGTCCTCAGCAGTCCAAGTTAATACTGCTTCAGCAATTTGCTTTTCTTAAATGAGAAACCACAATTAAA
>PPHD01007855.1:0-22488 GCA_002909625.1 Bambusicola thoracicus
AAAAATAAACAAGATGTCTCATTTGAGAAAAAAATAGAGAATTTAAAGTAAGGCATGCATTTTTGCAGGATGGCAATAGTGAGTGAAAAGAGGAGAGCTAGATGGAACAGTTCCCCTCAAGAAGCTTGCACACATGGGAAGGGATGCACTGCAGACACTGCCTGGGCTTTGCTGTGCACTGAAGCAAGAGGAGGAAAGAGGAAGCACTGCAGGGCTGCAGCCCCGTGCAGAGTGCGGCCTTCCCTGTCTTCAGCTCACAGCTCTCCAGGCTTTTGCTTTCTGATTCTTACACTGGTTTAGAAACACAGAGGAACCCAATGCTTCCAAAGCCGTTGTGCTCGGTCACATTAACCTCATCCATGCTCTGCGTTGATGCTCGCAGTGCCGATGCTCCGGTGCTTGATGTTTGAGTGAATCAACAGCTCCCTGATAAACAGCACATTTAGAAGATGGAGGCTGGGAGCGAGGCTTTGAAATTGTAAGCGAACTGTTTATGAGTTCTCAGAGAGAGAATTGCTTAGGATCACAGAATCAGAGAATGGCTTGGGCTGGGGGGGACCTTAAAGATCACCCAGTTCCAATCTCTGCTGTGGGCAGTGCTGTCATCCACTCAGTCAGGCACCAGTTCAGGTTCCCCAGGGCCCCATCCAACCTGGCCTCGAACACCTCCAGGGATGGGGCATCCACAGCCTCTCACATCTCCTCTCCCAAAATACTGCAGCCCAATGGCAGGTTTGCAGAGTGGTTATTCTGGTGGCGTTCAGCCTGAATGCTCAGTAATCTGAAATTCACCTGTTTTGGAGTTATGCTCAGTGTTGGCGCTGGGAGAACACCTCGTCCCCTCCATCCTGCCTGCCCCAAGCACAGCAGAGCATCACCTGCTGCCGCACCACAGCCATGGGCTGCAGAGGAAATGTGTCACTATTATGCTGAATGGTGACCACTCCAACTCTGTCTGTTCAAGGAGAATTGGGGTATTTCTCAGTCTACTTGCTCCTCCAGAGCGCCGCAAGCTGGGAGGAGCCCTACATTGAGGTAACACCCAAAGGACCTGATTTCCAGCGTGTCCCTGCCCATTGGCCCCGTTCAGAAAGAAAGTGAACCTTGTGTTGGCGTCACATCTCAGAGCGGTCCTGAGAGCCAGGCAGGAGGGCATGGGGCAAAATGCCCCTTCCCTTCCTCACTGTGCCACGGAGAGAATCCCAAAGAAACCCACACGCCTCTGCTTAACTTTTGCTCCTTTCCAAAAATAAATAAAAAATAAATTATTCAGCTCATACAGGCAATGAATATAGGCCACAAAATCCAACACACAGCAGCAAAAGTACTCCATTATTAAGTCTGTAATTGCCAAGAATTAATTTGCTAATTGCATGCAACTAATCTGCGTCCTTTTTGTTTTATATCAATTAACAGAGTAATTAAAAAAAGCAATCTTCTTGATAGTTCCTCACTGGCAGACTTAGCCCAGCAGAGCTAATGAAAGAGGGCCACCCTTTAACTAACCTCATTAGTATCTCTTCTTTTGTTAAACATCCCACAAAAAATAGTTAATTTTGCTGCATGGAGTCCTTGATGTCTGCTGCTAACGAGGGGCCGTGTGGCTCAGAACTGCTGTTTGTGCAGCGTGGGGATGCTCACTGCCTGCCTGGGGCAGCTGGGTGCCTGGGGCTGACTCAGGGATGGGAGCAGCTCCCCACCCTTTGCACTGCAAGGATGAAGTTCGCTTTATGGAAAAAAATGATGGCAATATGCAAACAAGAGAGTGCAAGAAAAGAGCAGCTGGGTGCTGCTGCTCCCAGGGTATCCTCTGGGTTTCTTTAGCTTGGAGTTGCCACTCTGCACTGCCTGAGCTTCTGGAGCTCTCTCTCAGCAGCTCCTTGCTTTGAAGATGCCCGTCATCGAGGGAGCACGAGCTCATTGCAGACCCCCCTGGCACGCTTGGCTCACCCTCTTCATGGCCACTGATGGCCGAGGCATGTGAACAGCATGCTTAGGGCAGCAGTGAACAGAGGAATTACTCTTTGCCATTTCCAAGTGAAAAGAAGAGGTAAAACAAAAAAATAACCCACAATTGCTGTAGTACTTGTGCCTCTGAAGCAAGGGCTTTCCAATGCTGGGGAGAGCCAAGAGCTGGGCCAGAGGCACCCTGGCACCATGTACTGCGCACCATGCTCTGTGCACCATGTACAATGCACCATGCACCATTGCCTATGGCAATGTGTTAAAACCACTCTATCTGACTTCATTTGGACTGAGACTCTCATCCAGATATTAATTACAGCTTACACTGAGCTGAACTGCTCTCAGTGCCTCAGCGGTAGTAAGCCCCCCCTTGCTGATGTTTAAAGGCACCGGGATCTGCCTCCTCTCTCTCCGTTCAGGGATCTGAGGTCCCTGGTGGGGCCAGCAGCTGCCTGACATGGCTTTGCTGCATACGGAACCGATGGGAAGTGAAGCAGGAAGGGAAGCGAGGTGTTACCCCATGGGGGAAAACGGAGAGAGAAAAAGGGAGAAGCAAACAAGCAAGCAAGAAATAAAAAGGAGCCAGATTTGTGCTTCATCCACTCCCTTCCATAATCAGCTTATGTTGTAGAGTTAAATGAAGCGAAGGGAAGCACGTGTGAGCAGAGGGGGTCATCAGCTGAGAGCCTGTAAATCAGGCACCAATGTGCAAGGCGTGTGCAAGGCACACATGCAGTGGAGCGAGGCCTGGAGCTGGCAGGGACCCTCCCTCTGGGCTATGTGCAAAAGAGCAGCTGAGACAAATGCAATCCCTCCCACTCCCCTGCCCATTTGTTTCTTATGAATGCATAATGAATGCTAATGAGTGCCTCACTCTGGGCATATGGTTAAGACATATAGAGGCTGAACCTTCCTGTAAAGGGGGAGGATGCTGATGGGGGCAGGGGCTGGGCCTGAAGTTTGTGCTTCTTCACCCAGGTGTATTACTTTTCAAGGATATTTCCTCAAAAACATCCCTGCTGCCACCACCTGTGTACTGCTGAAATTCTCTGGAAATGAAACCAGGCCTTTAGCCTGTCTGAGAAAGGATGAGGCTGGAGGAAAGCATTTCTCACCTGTGTTGGAGGCAACCAGAATGGGTTATCGTCCTTCTCTCTGGGTGGCCCCAATCACCCAGTAGGGCTGTGGCTCTGCAGAGGGTCCCCATAGCTCTGCTGGTGTTTTGTGTGCCCTGGGACCCCTATGGCTTGAGCTCGGAGCCTTACATGGGGTAAGGCAGACTTTTGCCAGCAGCTCTCCCCTCCCAGTACGGTGACCTCGTGCTTGGTGACCTGGGCTGCTGCTGCTCACCTGGTATAAGAACATCCAGAACCCACTGCAAGGTGTCTTTCTTAACAAGAAGAGTTAAGATCTTGTTCCTCCAGATAATTTTGCATCTAGTCATGAAGTGCTGCCACTACCCCAAAGAAGCAAAGACTTGAAGATCAAGATAGTCATAGAACAAGGAGGAATGGCTTTAAACTAAAACAGAGGAGATTTAGGTCAGATGTGAGGAGGAGGTTTTTCACTCAGAAGGCAGTGAGGCACTGCTGCTCAGACCTATGCGTGCCCCATCCCTGGAGGTGCCCAAGGCCGTGGATGAGGTCCTGGGCATCCTGATCTTCTGGAGGGCACCCAGCCCATGGCAGCAGTGGGGATGGAGGGGCTGTGAGGCCCTTCCAACCCAACCGTTCCGTGATTCTATGACAAATGCAGATCCCTTTATTGGGCTCCATCTGACAGCCCCTGTTTCTCAGTCCCAAGGCAGCGCTCATTGGCTTCTGCAGCGGTCTGGAGACAGCTGCCACATCTGTGAGCCATCAGTGAGCGCACACCCTGACGGTCCATCCTCGGAGGGCTACAAAGAAGCAGGAAAATGCTCAAAGACTCTCAAGGTAATCCAAAAATATCTGAAGAAACCTTCACCTGCACCAAAAGTTCTTTCAGTACCAAACAATATCACAGGACAATGGGAAGCTTCCCAGCAGCTGGGTCCTCCATCAGCACAATAGCCTCTGTCTGTGCTGTTTCCCAGATAACTCTCTCTCTGTTCTCTCCTCTAAACCTGATCAGGAGCCAACTCAAAGCTCTGAGGCACCGCCGTCCTTTCCCATCCACCTCTTGCCTTGGAACAGGAGCTGAGATAGGTCAGAATGATGCAGAAAAGCGCAGTTTCCCATAGCTTATGACTGCTGATTTATCAACGCCTTTCCGAGAACAAAGCAGCCCAGGTACCTCCCTGAGAGAACCAGCAGAGAGCAAGCTGGAAACATTTCAAAGTCCTTCCAAAAATTCCAAGCTGAAAGGCAGCCAAATCCCCGCAGTGGAGCGGAGGTGCGAGGCACTGAAGTCTCCGGGGTGGGCAGAGCAGCCGCCGCCGTATGCAGCATCAACACCTCCTGACACGTCTGCGTGCGGCCGCTGCTGCCCACTTGGATGGGAGAATAGAGCGGCTGCCAGCGCCGGAGCGAGCGGAAGGGAGGGATGAGCTGGGCAAGATGCTGCATTTTCTTTAACCCTCTCTCCGTGTTTCTTGCACAGATTGCTGGGAATGACTGAGTTTGCTGGGAGATGTCGTTGCTGCACAGCGCCTGAGATTGATGCTCAGCCCCTAAGATGTAGGAACCGCGCTCCCATCTCTTTTCCAATCCCTTTCTGCTCACCTAAAACAAATGTTCGCAGTTATTTTAGATAAAGAATGATGGCAAACAATAGAAAGTTGCAAGGATTGCTGCTTTAAATCCGTGCATGAGTGTGTGAATTCACTGTGGGTGGGGGGAGCTGGGGAGAGGGTTTGGGTGGCAGCTTCATCTGTGGGCAAAGAGTCTCATTAATTTGAAGTTTCCTTCAGTTTTGAATCATAGAATGGCTTGGATTGGAAAGGACCTCAAAGATCATCTAGTTCCAGCCCCCAGCCACAGGCAGGTTTCAGTTATGGGCTTTTCAGGCTTTTCAGTTGCATTTTTTTGCTTTTGCCATATCCTAGAGTAAACCTAGAGAACCATGGAGATGTAGTACAGAGGGACATGGTCAGTGGGCATGATGGGACTAGTTGCATTTGGACTTGGTGATCTTAGAGTTCTTTTCCAACCTTAATGATTCTATGTGCCTCCATCAAAGCATCACTCCACTGTGTCGGTCCCATCTTCTGCTTGTATCACCTCCTTCTCCGTCTAAAACCAGAAGCCTCTGAGCTTCAAGCAGTGAGGTGCTGCTGCATGGCTCGTGGTGACCACCCCAGGGCTGTACCCAGCCCCAGGTCCCCAGGGGTGGGCAGAGGCAGAACCTCATCCCCATCCCCAGCTGCAATGTGCGGTGCCTGATGCGTGGTAATGACATGAAAATGAATAGAACAAACTGATGGAGTGGCATTGTTATTAACCTTTGTTCCTTCAATAAATCACAGCAAAGAGCAGAAATTACACCCATTTCTGACAAATCCTGGTTATGCAGCAGATTCTCCCCTGCTTGTGGTCCTGTGCCTCCATCCTCACTCTCAGAACAGCAACTGGGGACACACAGTACCCGTCGTGGTACTGGAAGGAATAGAGATAATTTAATGCTGGCTTGCAGCGGTATGGAGCAGGCAAGACAGAGGGTTTGCAGGGGCTCTGCAGCTCTGGGGGTCCACTGGTGTCCCCTGCACCAACTCTGCAGATGCCTGCATGCAAACACAGCAGTACACGCAGATAAGGACACGTGCATTCTTTTTGCACAAAGCTTTGGGCCCCAGGAACCACTGAATGAAAGGCCCCAGAACGTGAAATGCATTTTCTCCCAAATGCACCCTCCTCCAGATGTACCCACTCTGAACGTACCCACTCCAAATGCAACCGGAGGGCTCTGCTGCGGCGTGCGAGCGAGCAGATCCCCGAGGTCAGCACTGTGCCTTCAGATCGATCCGTTCAGAATGCAGTCAGCACAGACAGCCCCACTGCAGAGTGCTGTCCCTGCATGTTTAAAGCTACCTGGGAAGAGGACCTTTCACCAAAGTTTTTCAGTGAGACCGAGAAATCAATGCTGGGTTGAAGATGTTGGCCAAGTGGTGTAACAGCTGCTGTTAAAATGCACGGATTGATCATAAATCAGAATTGAATAATACTCCTTGCATTTTAAAATGTGTAGATTTGTTTTCTCGGAGCAGATGGTTGTGTTTGAGAGAGTTGAAAAGGTTTCTTTAAAGCAAAGAATTACAATTGAATCGACTTTGAAGGACTTCTTGCGCAACAAGCAGAACACATGTATTACATTGGTTCACATTATTTTTCTTTTGAAATCCATAAAAGTCTCTTTGGGGACTTAAAAAATCATGGGAAGTTCCAGAAACCTCATATGCAGTGAAAACAGTGGAATTAAAACATTTCCTATGGGATGGGATCAGCATCCCTACAGTGACTGGGCAAACATGAGGTGGCCCAAGAACACAGGCAGCCCTTACCTTCACGAATGGGTGGCACAGGGAGGAAAATACCATGTTAAAAAACCTCAGTGAATACCATGGCAATGGCTTATTTCCTCTGATATCATTCCAGCTGTGTGTGGTTCCTTGTAGGAACTACAGCTTGTACGGTAATGGGAAACGCTCTGCTCCCTGGGAAGCGGCTGCTGTCTTGGCAGCTTTGCTATTGTCAGATCTGCAATGAGACCCAACCTTTGTTTTAGGTCAGCTCGAATCTAATTGAGGGAGGAAGAGTTGTTGTGTGGATGTCTTTGTGACTTATGGGCTCGGAGTTGATTTTGCTCCCCCAATCTTATTAAGGACTTATTATAGAGTGAGCACTGCTGTGGAGTGCAGGAGGGTATGGGCACGGAGCCCTTTATTGCTGGTGAGGGGTGCGTGTGCAGGAGGAGGAGCGGGAGGGAAGCACGCGGGACATCAATCATCCCATAGAGCCTAAACCCAGGGAAACCACAATATTTTCCTTCTATCTTCCAAGCTGCAGGTGGATCTGATCCAAACTGAATGCAAGCAGTGAGCTGGGGGCCCAAGATTTGGAGCAGCATCTCTGTCTGACAAACCCTGGTGACCACATCGGGGCACTTTCATTACCCTAAAATTACCCTTCCTTTCCTACTTCCCCTCTCTGCTCCTGCAGAAGAGAGGTGGGGTTCTGCCATGGGATCAGTGGGAGACGAGCTGGGCTGAGGCTTGGGCTGTGTTTTCCTTTTCAGCAATTTGCAATGGGAGGACCAGGTGGGGGCAGAAGTTGTAAAAATCCCTCCAAGTCCCACTCACAATGCCCTTCCTCAGATGATAAACATAATAATAAAACCCCTCCTCACCGCCAATATGATGCTAATGCTTCTTAGCTCTGTCAAAAGTGAAAACAGCTCCTTGCTGTCAATTACTGGAGGGACAGCTGGAGTCTCTCCTCTCACTGTCAGGATGCAGACATATTGCATGTCATCAAGAAGGTAACAAATTCACCAGGACAGCATCACCATCTGTCACCAACAGAGACACCGCCGAGACAAAGGGTCAGGCAATGCCGCGGAGCCCGGCCCTTGGAGGGGAGCGCATCCAGGGACACACAGCCACGCTCTGCGGCCCAGCTTTGGGGTTTGCAAGGAGGGTTTTGCCCAAAGCACCTCATGCTGCAGTCCCCGCAGTGAGTTGAAGCTGTAGCTGAAGCGCAATCCCCAACCCATGGGATTGTCACCCTCTAGCGCCAGGCTTGTGTGGGTCACACATAGAGCATCATCCCTTATGCGTGGGGAGCTCACAGGGGTCCTTCTGGGAGTCACTCCCAGGCTGAGGCTGGGCCACATGTTGAGGGCCAGATGGCCGATCCCCCATTGCCACAGTGTGAGTGCCCCAGCCCCGTGCTCGTTGGGGGCTGTCGGGAGGTGCCAGCCCTGCTCCCAGCCCCACACTCAGCAAAAAGAGAGAACGGCTCCAGACTGTGTTTTGAGGTCATTTTCAGTATTAAAGCAGCTCACAGGAAACTTCAAAAAACACTCTTCAAACCCCTCTCCATTAATAATGCCACTTTTAAAAAGCATGTTTTTGAAGATTCTGTTCAGCGGAATGGTGTAAATAATGTAAATAATTTACGCTTTTCTTTTTTTGCTCTAGCATATATTGTTGTGCTATTTAAAAATAACCCACATAACTCCATTCTTTCACTCGAGATGAGGCTCATTTACAACTGATGATGTGCTAATTATTTTGAGAGCAGAAAAAAATCACAGCGCTTAAAACCACACAGAGTGCTGTGGCTTTGGAGGAGCCTGGATAGAGAGGAGGTCTGTAGAACGGACCAAGGGTTCAGAACAGTGTGTCTGCACGGCTCTTGTGCTCCCGTTCAGTGTGAATTTGGGTGTTGTTGCTACAGGTAAGAGAAGCCCAAGAGCAAGGTTGGCACCTAGGGATGCCCTCTGGGCTTCTGGCCTCTGGTGGTGGCTTTCCTATTGGTATCAATTGTAAGACTCAGGACTCACAATCCATATCCTGAAATATCTCAGTTGCTGCTGAAAAGTTGGCTCAGGAATCATTCTGGTGAAGGGAATGGAGACACCTGGAATGAAGCAGTGTGATTCAGACTCTGGACTTCCCTGGAAGTCCTGCCCTGCTCTAAGGCACAGTAACGACCCCAAAGAAGCACGACAAAAGTTCAGCCTCAATTCCAAAATGCAGCAGAAAATGCACTGCTGCTGCTTGTTCACTGCTGCTGCCATTTACAGCCAGCACACGGCTCAGAGAGAAACACAGTGATGCAGACACAGGGCTACATTCCTAACAAGGAGAAATCGTCAAACTGTGCCAAAATCAGTTCCATACTTCAGGCTACAATAAAGGACCACTGACTGCCCTCGATCACACAAAATAAACTCTAAAGGAGTTCCAGCCCGGGACGTCCTCTCACAGCCCCTCCTGCTGCCTGCGGACCCCTCTGCAGACTCTTCTTCAGGTCATCTTGCTGACCCTCAAAACTTTGCTTGGGAAGGATCTGTCCAAGCATTATTGTTCGAGGGTTGCTTTAGAGCCGTGCCGCACAGCAGTGCCTTGTTTCACCCTCACATTGCCACTTTAATGGCATTCAGCGGATGAAACCCAGGCCACACACTTGGGATGTGGACAAGGTTTTAATTCTATTGTTTGCAAAGGTTTCTGCAAACTGAAGCAAATCCTGCCCCGGCTGCCTGGATTAGCCGGCCCCGCGCTGGGCTTAGCGCTGTGAGGGCATTTATCGGCTACAGAAGGAAAAGTGCAAACGATCTGATGTCCCCACGGCTCCCTGCCTCGGTCCCGCGGGGTGGTGACATCGCAGCCAGAGCTCACACAAAGCCTCACGTGCAGCAGTTTGGGAGCTGGGGCTGATCCTCATGTAGGCTCAGGTTTGGACACAAATGGTTACGGCACGAGTTCTAAAGGTTGGCCACCTCTTCCTTGCTGAAAGGATGGCGCCATTTCTATTACAGCTTTTCATTCCTACTCTTGATCTGTTCAGACTACAGAAATCAGCATTCTGCAACAAAAATATTCATGAACCCATTAACATTTTTTGAAGAGATACACGAAAAAGGACTTAAGTAAGAATGGTGAAAGTCTGGGTTTTCTAGGTAACCCAACTAGATGCTGTTGTCTACCAAACTAAATCCTGGGGTAAGGATTTATTAGTCAATCAATTAGTTTCCCAGCACACTGTTTGTACCAGAGATGCGTATTTTGGGGATTTTCTCTTCTGGCTTATGTTTTACAATTATTTCCCCCTTCAAGTCTATAGGGTACTTTGCTCCTCTGTCATCCAGAAGACAGAAATTCATATCTGAGAGTTGGGGCAAGATATATCGAAGGCAAAACGAGTAGGCTTTGTTGACATTTCTCCTCGGTGCTCTGTATGACCACTCTCCCCTCTTAACTAACAACACCAGCAGTCCCTGCAAAGTGACACATTGAGGCAACCTCTGCCTCTTTGCTCTGTTTTTGGTGGTTCAAAATGAGACATGAGAAAGAAGGAGTGCACATTTCCTCACATATGTTAGCTAAAACCCAAATACGTAGCCAATGATTTTTACTTCCAAATCCCATCTTTTTGCAAAGGTAGAAATATACATTTCTGACATTCGTTGTTATATTTTGATGCTTCTGTTTCACAGAAGCTCAGTTCCACAGCCAATGTTGCACACAAAACGTGAGTGCATCTCTCCACACAGTCTTTGTTTAGGAAAACACCAACACAAGGTACTTACTGGGGATCCAGATTGGGCCTTCTGTTTTTGTCACAGTCAAAATTCTGCCAGCTGCAAACTTCTCATTTGCACTGTTTACAGGCAGAAGGTAACATACGACTCTGCAGATCCTCAGGAGAAAAAGTGGTTCTTTTTTTCTGTCCCCTACTACTGAGACCTCAAAAAATAAAAAAGTCCAACTAACCTAGATACAGTTCAACCTAAAAATCCACCTCCAACAACAACAACAACAACAAAAACAAGTAAAAAAACAAAACCAAAGATAACTGAATTCCCACCGTACTTAAGACAAGGGCAAGAATTCCTTGTTTGTCACTGAAGAAATTTCAGAGGTGAATTTTTATCACGATTCTGTAAATATTTGGCTACCTGAAGGTGGATGTGGCCATAGTTGGGTTTTTGAAAGCTCCTGAACATCAGTTACATGATTTTTGGGTGGTTCTGTGTGGAGCCAGGAGTTGGACTCAACGATCCTTACGGGTCCCTTCCAGCTTGGGGTATTCTACGATTCCTTAGCAGCAGCTAAATGCCCAAAGTTATAAGTGCTGTCCCAGACATCTCTGCATGTGAAATTGCAGCTAGAAAAGTGCCTGCGTAACTAGGGATTAATATTTGTAGGGATTAATATAGAATAATAGATATTCTGAAGATGGTCACATTTGAAGATTGTCTGGGGTCCTCAGTATTGGTAGTGTTTAATTTGCATTGGTTGAGTATAAAAGACAAAATGGTGGCCTGGGCCTTGCTCAGCTTTCCTACCAAGCAGCTCCACCAAATTAGTAATTTAAACTGAGTCTGAAACAGCACTTTGTCTGCATTTACAGACGTATTGCCCCAGGATAAGAGATGTAATTCTCTGAAATGAAGAAAATTAAATCATTACCCTCTTCACCCAAGCCTTTTTGCTGTTGGAAAGTTAGTTTTGCATTTAATGAATATGGGCTCATGTCTTTCTAATGAGTATGAGATAGCTGATGTAATTGAAAACTTAAGCAGGAAAAAAATCATTACAAGTTTTTTTTTTAATTAATTTATTTTGTATATTAGTGTTATGAGTGATAGTTACCAGTAGAGTAATGGGGATGGAAATCCACAATTTACTCAACAGGCAATTCAAAAACATGTGCTGGAAATAGGAGATTCCCCATATTTTACCTGCTGGAAGGAAAGCAGCTGGAAATGAGTTTTCTGCTGTACTTCCGAGCAGACCCAGGGCATTTCCCCATCCCTGCCTTCCTCCCAACTCTTGCCAAGTTAAACTTGGTCTCACATTTTCTGTATCTCCTTTTTCAGAGTCTTGCCCTCTCCCTTCTTTTGCTCCAACCCGACATTTGGGAAAGGCATCCACAACTCTCACGGCCTCCCTGCAGTCCCATTAAGCTCACTGTCCCACACTGCTCTGCATTTAAGTTGGGTTTGTACCTTTTCCAGGGCCAGGAACTACACAAGATCCCAAGCAGATCCAGGGAAGAGCAGTTGCTCAGGGACCCATGTCTGGGATGCACTGACAGTGTGACCTGGGCAAAGAAAGGACTTTGGTGTCCTCCGCTCATTGTTCAAACCTTCAGCCTTTGGGGCTCCAAAGGCTAATGGGACTGGTTGACACTGTTCCCATGTATGAAATGGAGGCCAGAAATATGCACAGGAGGTGCTGGGGAGAGAGAAATGTGGTTCCTAAGGTTAGTGTAAATCATAACAGATCCATAAATCTCTACCATGAGCTGGTAGAGATTAACTGGTACCATCTTTTCAATATCTTTCCCCAGTTTTTGATAATTCCTATCAGTTTCCTGTACATTTACTCCTGGAGGCCAGCCTTCCTCTGCAGGCCCATATATCATCTCTAGACAAAGATTTTCCTCTTTAAGCTCTTTGTTTTCTTCCACATTTTCACCAATAGTCAGATATTTCATGTCCTTGCTCTCCCATGAAGAACTTTTCTTATCCACTACCATACACAGCAAAGTACTGTCATTAACCTCTCTTCAAGCCCCAGTATCATTCTCCTGATAGTTTTCTTCATACTCCCTATACGAAAACAATCATTCTCATTTCAGAGAATGTCCTTGAGATAATCTCTTTAATTTCAAGAACAAAATCAAAAGAGAGAGGAGGTGAAATGATTCTGAGAAGTACTCACTGCTGGGTGTTTTCCTGGAAAGACACATGCTCCTGTTTGGGGGCAGTGGCTATTGCCAGTCAGTGATTTTCAGCCAGCACTGGGCTCCATGTAGCACAACCTGTATGGTGCAATGGCTCATCCTCATGCAATAAGATTTCCAAAGTAGCTGAGAGCACAAGTATGAGCACAAAAAGATTTTGCCATACAAACCACAGACCTGACTGAAGATGTTACTAGTCTCCAGATTTCCTTTCTGCCAACAGCTGGGGGTGTGTAAGTGCTCCCGAAGCAGCTCCAGCATCATCCATCTCCTACCTGCAGCCCAAACTGATCCAAATGATTCAAAGTGGATTAGGGAGTGCAAAACCATCATGGCTACCTCCAGGGCAGGCAACAGGCAGCTGGGAAGTGAGTGTCTGTGAGTAGCATCACTTGATCTGGGAGAGGATAAATGTCTGAAGCAGTAGCCAAGGGTGATGTCCTGATGGAGGTGCATAATTTATCCGCAGATTGGCTTTCTGGAAAGAGACAGGAGCAAAAAATGCCACTGTTTTCAGGGAGACTGAACTGAGATATAGGAAAGTGGGAACTGTGCTCCAGAGCTAGATCTGGGCAGCGCTTCCTGCTCTGCATTTCCATCGATATCTAATTTAAAAGCAAATACCAGTTCCCACTTACTGTTTGGATCAGAGCGGGTGCATCTGGAAACCATGCTTTGCCCTCCCAACAACCCGAACTGGCTCTGAAGTTGAAGATGAAGGTGCAGTGTTGTCAGCCCAGGGCCAAATCTGTCACAGTGTGAACACAAAAGGCAGCTGGTGGGACATCAGCTTGTGGGCATCTCCTTAGCTGCCATAAGGAATTGTTAGATGGCACAGCCTCCTCTGGATCAAATCTATGAGGGAGGATTTGGTTTGTTGGGCTCAGATCATGGTACAGCCCCTGGTGTGAAGGTGAGGCCAGAATACAGGCAAGGGAAATGAGCATGGGTTTTATAAGGCAGAACTGAGGACGCCAAGGGGGCAACTTTGAGATGAGGTTGGGGACCACGAAGTATAACCTTGGCCGTCCTGACCTATGGTTTATGGAGACATAGATGGGATATAAGGAAAAAACTGTGTGATAAGGGTGGTGAAGCACTGGCTCAGGTTGAGCAAAGATGTGGCGGATGCCCCATCCCTGGACACATTCAGGGTCAGGCTGGAGGGGCTCTGAGCACCTCGAGCTGCAGATGTCCCTGTCCATTGCAGGGGAGTTGGGCCAGATGGCCTTTAAAGGTCTCTTCCAACTCAAACAATTCTACAGTTCTATAAACCTGCTCCATGAGCTTTCTGCTGCCCAAAGGCAACGCAGTGGAGGAGCCTGGCTGAGATGCTAAATACACTGCGGGTGTAGAGACCTTTGTCAGTGTTTTTCTCAGCCTAAACCCCACCCTTTCAAAAGTCAGCACCACTTTAAAGAGCAGAGGGAAGAAAAAGACCCTCATTAATCATTATGCCATGATAGCACTACAGGGTGATTTCTACTTCACACCTTTTCTCACAATAGTATGCAATTTAATTGCTTTTATAAAAGCTTTAATGATACAGACCAAAAGCCCATCTTAGCAACATCTTTTCTACTTCCGTGAAATTAAGGACACAGTTGGTAGTTGATAGAAAGCAGCGACCAAACCACTTCAGAACAGCAAAATACATCTCAACCTCAGCCAGGCTAAAGAAGGCACTTTCTGCAAATGCCCAGTAAAACACCTTTGATCAGCTGAGTCTAAATTGTCTTTCTGTGTGTGTGTGTGTTTTATTTTGTTTTTATCTTTCCATCTGGCCAACGCACACAATTTCAGGGCTTTTTGACCCAAGACCTTGTTGCCTACAGGAACCTCTCCCAGAGGTGCAGATTTTATGGTGAAAAAGAGGATGGGAGCAGAGATCCACAGTTACTGAACTGCCAGAAAAGAATGGGTGGGGACACTGAGCGAGTCCTATAGAGTTCTTATAGAAATTAAGAGTCAAAGTCCGCCAAGTGTTCAAGTAACTGTCTGTCAGCACAGGCAGACCTGCAGGTTGCAGGGTGGCACTTCACCAGGACTATGCCAGGAAACCCTCTGGATAAATCAGATTGCAATGAATGCATCAAAGCTGGGGCTGGACTTTGTGCAAGCCTGACCTGGATCATGAGTACCTGAAGCTGCAGCCCTGCAAGGTTACTGCAGGGGATGGGCTCTGCCCAACACACACAATATGCTCTGAGCCATGAGGTTCACACCTGCTGTCATTCATGTAGCAGAGCTAAGGCCAATTTAGAAGAGATTACCTAAGCTAAAAGACTTTGCTTTCCCTAAGTACTAGGCAGGAAAACATCATTTGATCCAGGAGTGCACACAACTTGATGGAAACGTTCACCTCAATGGAAAGCATTAATCTGCTCCTGTATCTGAGTGCTGCGCTCTGTTAGATAGCACCTTAAAAGATCCTTTGAGATCACTTCTCTTTAAAGAGGTGAATTTCAGTGTCAGTAGGGATGCCTAGGAGGAGATTTTCAATGCAATCTGGAGGTAATAGCAATTCTTTACAATTAAGCAAACAAAACACCAAAAACAAGCATGAAAAAAAATCAAAAGGCCGTTAAGAGATGTGGGCCAGGAACAGGTTCCCTCTTGCAGCAGGGCTGCCCCTCTGTGCTGGTGGCTGCCAAGCTTTGCAGTCCATGTCCAGCTCATCCTAAAAGCCCCCGGCTTGGTAAAACCAGGGAATCACAGAATCACAGAATCAGTGAGGTTGGAAAAGACCTCTAAAATCCCCAAGTCCAATCCCAACACACCCCACCGTGCCCTCTGAGGGGTCCAGAACAGCACAGCACTCAAAGCCCCAGCTGCTCACAGCAAGGTCCCCCAGCTGCAGCAAAGCGCATCCTACAAAGTTTGGCCCCATGCATGCTGAAATTCTTCCCGTGGCTTTTGGTTCATGAAAGGGATTCAAGGCTCACTCTCGTGTCACAGCATTAGTTGGATGTACATTTATTTTGTATGTGCTCTCTTTCCTTTCAAGCACTTTGCTGTGAGAATCAGAGATAAAAAGAGATAACTCATTAGATGCAGTAACACCCAAAGAGACAGCCACGGTATGAAGAGCATAGAATTCCCCATGTGATATTATTATATTGCCTTCTTTGCTGCACAGTGTTATGGTAAGTAAGGGGATTATATTACTTGTCTCTCAATATATAGATAAGGTATGAAAAAAAGAGAACGAAATGCTTTTGTTTCCATTCCAGTCTATTTGCCCACAGGAAGACAAAATCCTTCCTATCCTCAGAGTGGAAAAGGATGGCGATGTCCCACAGGAGGAGCGCACTTGGATTCAGAAGGGGTTCGTGTCTGCACCCAGGAGAGGAGCAGGCAAAATGTTCCAAGCTTCTTCAGATATTCCCTCGGATGCTGAAATAAAAGCAAAGAGCAGAGCCATGCTGGCTGCTGTGCTCCAGGACAGGACCTGCTGAGTGGCACGAAGGCTCTCTGGCAGAGCAAGCCTGCAGCGGGCAGTAGCTGGATGCACAGGGCCAGGAGCAGGGAGCTCTTTCCAGCCCCTTGTAGGCCCTTCCACCCGACATGCATTCAGCCTCATGCCTGACCCAGTAATTAAAACGTCCTCCCTTGTCTATTAAGTGTGGAAACCCTCTCCCTCTTTACCCCAAACATTAATTTAGGAAGCAAAATGCCAGGCTGCTGCCTCTCTCGTTTAATTTTTCCCCCCTTCAGATTCCCTTGCTTCCTTTATTTGGTGCCAGCAGAAAACAATATGGTTTCTTTCATTGTCTTCTATTAAGACTTCCAAGCGAGGGGGGAGATTATTCCTGTTCCAGCGTGTGACGACATAATAGGCTCCTGTCCCAGGAAACAAAAGTCTTTGCAAGGCGATAAGGAGACAAGTCCTACTTATGATGTCACCCAAAAGACAGTAGTAGAAATAAAGAAAGAAAAGGGGGAAGAAGATAAGAATAAACATCTGTATATTGAGAATAACAATAACATTTGTTCTGCCTTTTATTTCTGAGAGCTGCCTTAAATTGAGCCTTGCACAGAGCAGAAAAGACTTTCTCTTCTTTTTTTTTTTTCTGCGTATGTGCACAGATGGATTTATAATAATAAAAAAATCCATTGAAATGCAAAGTTTAGGATTTCCCCCTCCCCCTCAAAAATAAAAAGATCAAATAATTCTTAACAAAGAGAACTGTTCTGATTCTGTTTTTCTCCTGATCTTCCTGAGTTCTGTCCTTTTTTAAGCATGTGGAGCAAAATGTGGGATGCTTTGCAACAGAAATGTGTGTATTTGGGGAAATGTGTAGGCTAGCATGAGGTGGTCCCTCCTGGCACAAGTGGGAATGGGGCAACATCCTGCCCTCGTGCCAAGTGGCCGCTGTCCTGCGTTCAAACCAGCACATCTATGGGCAGCACTTAGGAAAGGAAGGGGAAAATATCCCAATAGCTTTAATAGTAGAGTTATCCATCAGTTTGCGTGGCTTCCTTTTGGCCGCTGCTGTGTGGGAGGACACTGCAAAGTGCTCTCTGTTTTGCAGAGGGCAGGCGTGGTGCTGCGGGCCCCCCAGGATCCGGGGTCCTGCAGGAGGGATGGAGCAATGCGCTGCCGTGGGGCTGCCCATGGTGGTTTACCACAACCCAACACAATCAGCCTCGTGGTATCCACTGCTCTAAGGGCTGTTTCTTGCTCTTGAAGGCAGCTTTAGGACAAAGTTTGGGCATTATTTGATAAACAGAACCGAATAGTGCATTTGCAGTGGGTTTCCCTTCTCATAGCACGGTTGTTCCTCAGACTCGCGGAGTGCTGTTGGGTCTATATGCAAGTGTATTAATAATAACAATTGCACTTGCAATTAATTTTAAAGCCCACCATCAATCTTTCTTAGCAATCAATCTGATGCAGAGCCAGAGGGAAGGGACGTGCACTCCGCGGCTCATTTAACCCCTTCCTTTTTGTTTGCCAACAACACTGTGTTTGCAATGAAGAACCAACCGCTGCACTGCCAGGCCATCCCAAAGAGTTCAATTCCCCATCACAGGGAGATGGGACATCATCAAACACTAAAATATCAATAAGTCAAGAGCGGAGAACAACCCGACGATGGCACTGGTGGAATTAGGAACGAACGCCGAGATTAAAGCCACCATTTTAATTCAGCACACAAAGCTGCACGGTTATCAGCGCAGCCATCGCTAGCAGGTGGCCAGCACGGCAGCTCCATGGCCACGGGGCAGCACAATGCAACGTGGGCCGAGAGGCAATAACTCAGCTGATAACCCCTGACACACTCATTCAGTTGCTAATTTGCTCTGCGTGCACGCGCTGTAACCAGCGTTTAAAGATGTGCTATGATATTTAAAGCCTAATTTATTCTCTTTATTAAAAATGATATCAAACAATATTTCACTCTCCCTTTTGGTGAAGATTAACTGTTTATGATCCCTGTGTGTTACGTGGGGACATAACCATCACTCATGTAGGCAGGGGGACCCGGGCCCTTTGGGTGACAGCAGGGCTGTTATTGTCAAAGCTCAGGAAGTGTTGGGGCAGAAAACAGCCTCAGTTCTGCAGCAACTCCGCGCTGAGCACTAAAAACATCTCTTTGAGTTTGCTTATTTCTAATGGCCCTTATCTTCTGATTTTGTTTATTTTATTTATTACCGGTAGAGACATATTTACAAACCGGAGCATTAATTTATTTCCAACACTGACTTTACCCACCAAGACCAGGGTGAGCCGTTGGGCACCATTGTTTCCAGTTCCCCTGGGTACTGCACGAATGATTTGGTTTTATTTCTCTGCAACATTTCCTGGAGCATTGCTTTCCTCATGCAGAACCAACCCCAGTGCTGACCTATCACGGCCCACTGATACCAGTGCTGCCCCCGGGGTACCGCACGGCTCCTCTGAGCCAGCCCAGCAGGAAGGCACAGCGAAAAATACTAAAGCCACCAATAGAATACCACTGTAATACCAAGGGAATTTATGGAGAAATAAGCTGATTTCTTTTAGTTGCCTGTATTTATTAAAATATTGTTACTGACATGGGCCCCTCCTGCTAAGGAGGTGAACGTAGCTGCGAAAAGGAGAGGTGAGTGGAAGCCATACAGCACAGCCCCACTACACGCACACACTAAGCAGAGCACAAGCCGCCAAATTCCAATGGGGTGATCCAGCATCGATGGCACAGCCCTGTGCTGCGAAGCTGCGAGTGGGCAGAGCCTGCAGTGCCATGCAGTCACACGTGGGCTACTTCCTGGCCTCTGTGCTTCCAACGCCAGCTGTGACATGGGGGCAAGTGCCCCTCAACAGAGCAGCTCAGACCTGTGCTGGAGGACAGGTCGTGCATCAGCCTGCTCAGCTGGCTCCTGTTATTAACGTGTGAAACTGTCATACTTCATGAGATCACATCCAATGTAATCAAGAGGATTTAGTTCACTAATATAGCAGCAGTCACACTAGATAAGATTGCTTATAGGGATAAGAGTGTACATTTGTCGCTGCGTTTTAATTAAAAAAACCTTAATAAAAGGTTGTAATGATAAACTGATAAGCAACTGCATTCTCCCCTTCTCCCAGTAGGTTACTGCACCAAACTCATATTGCAATTAGAACCCTCCCCCAGGACACTGTAGGACGTATATCAGTGTTGGCTCCGCAGCCCACAGTTACTGGCCACCCCACTCTGTATGCTTACTTGCTGCTAACTAGATTCTTTTCCCCCCACCTTGATTCACGAATTATTTTGCCAGACAGGAAACAACCCAGAGTGAATTTATTTAGCACATCCCGGTGTTATGACTGAGTGGGAAGAAAATCCTCTCTCTGAAGACAACTAATTGAAAACGTGAGCAATTCCAGCAGGATTGTACTGCTGTGTGCCCTTCCTCAAAAGGCAGAGGTGCCACCAAGCCTCCCCCCATAGCTAAGTGCTAGAGTGTCCCTTCCCCATCTGGGATATGAGCCAAAAAATGGTGTGATCCAGAGCCCCAGCCTGGTTGGAAGGGAGGTGCACATCCATTTACAGTGTGCACTCCTGGAGCAGCGTGAAGAGGCATGCTGCTACTGAAATTTCAGTTCATTTCGTGGCTGCAAACTATATTAGCAGTAATAATAAACCAGCAGCTGTGCTATCCATTAGAGAGAATTCCAGACACTCTCCTGTGTTTGTTTCACCTCTGATTTTAAGCATTCAGCACCAGCTGAACCTGTGGGTGCCCCATCCCTGGAGGCGTTCAGGGCTGGGCTGGGTTGGAAGGGACCTTAAAGACCTTCCAGTTCCAAACCCCTGCCATGGGCTGGGTGCCCTCACAGCTCAGGCAGCTCAGGGCCCATCCATGGCCTCAGGCATCTCCAGGAATGGGGCACCTACAGCTCTGGCAGCAGTGCCATGGCCTTATTGCCCTCTGAGTCAAGAATTTCCCCTCACATCTGATCTAAATCTCTTATTAAAAGACATCTGCCCTCATCCTATCACTCTCAGACCATGTCAGAAGTTGCTCTCCCTCCTGTAAATAAGCTCCTGGAAGGCCGCAGGGAGGTCTCCATGCAGCCTTCTCCCTGAGTCAAACACATCAGCTTCCCTCAGCCCTTCTCCATAGGAGAGGTGCTCTGAGCATCTCCATGGTCCTCCTCTGGACCCGCTCTAACAGCTCCACATCCTCCTTGTGCAGAAGGCTCCAGGCCAGGATGCAGTACTGCATACAGGACAGAGTTTGCTCTGAGGTCCCTGGAAGCCTTGCATTAGAGCAGGCACTGGAAAACATCTGAGCCTCACTGAGTGCCTGCACAGCACCAGCAAGGGAGATTGGCTGAGTATGGTCAACCCAAAAGCTGCACTGGATACTGTGAGCCTTAGAAGAGCCTTATATCCCTAGAAGAGGACTGAAACATGCGTTTATCGATAAAATTTTTTTGCTTTGCTTTTTTTTTTTTTCTTTTTTGTTTGAAGTGTTCCAAATTAACACAATAATGGCAATGTTGATTTTTTTTTTATCTCTACTTTTCAGTGGATATGAATGCTCAACTCTGGCAGAGCTTAACTTTGTGTATGAAGAGGGAAAAAAAAAATCCTGGTAAATATGTTGTTACTGATTTAAAAATCTATTTGTTCAGTAATTTCTGCTGGAGCCATCATTATCTTGCCAAAGCAGCTGTTGGAATATTAACTAGACGCAGCAGTAACAAGTGGAATATAATTAGCACTCCTTGTTCCAGTGAATTTTCAGTTTTAACTAGGAACAATTTGCAATGAATCTCTGTGCTGTTGTAATTAACTTAACTAATGCACCACACATACCGATGACTGTACTGAGTACAGTAGGAAATCACCGAGGGTGCTGCGGATGGGGCAGAGGCGTTGCCTAATTCTGGCCGGCTCTAGCACACGGAGGACCTCCTCCTTGTCTGCAATGTCTGCAGTTCCAGACTGGCGGTGTACATACAGTTGTGAAACCACAGAAGTGACATTACGAGGGAGCGTTCATGTCACGCACTTGGGTTTTCAGGTGTACCTTTTGCAGCGTGCAGCTGTAATGCACAAATCTTTTCCCAAGCGTTGAGGCTGAAATGGTGAGTGAGGCTGAGAACACGAGCACAGAGGGAGCTGTCTGCAACCAGCAGCTCCAGAAGTCCATCCTGCATCCTGCTCTGCGGCTTCCCTCATCACCAATGGGTTCTCCCAGCCCCATCTCTCTCTCTCTCTCTTGCTTTTACACTGAGGAATGGTTTAAACCATGATCCTACAGCACTTACATCACAGGCAAACTTTTCCTGTGACCATCTCAGCCCAGTGGCCTCACTGGACCATAACCTCAGTCAACCAAAACCTCACCAGAGCGAGTTCTTCATCCATCCCTTGGGCAACCACGATGGCTCCTGGCTGAGGGGATGGGTGTCTTGATGGGAAAGGACAAGAAAGCTTGAAGTGATGCTTCCCAATAGAGGCGGGGAGGTGCAGGAGTTAGGCTCTGGGGCTCACCTCATGCACAGCATCCCAGCAACTTCTCTGGATTGGGCAAACCAGCCACAGCCCTCCCCCTCTCCCACTTCAGACTGCACAACTTCTCATGCTCTCCTCGCCAAAGCACAGCTCGCAGGAAGGAGCCTTGCAAGCCTGAAGGAAACAACCTTTTCCAAAAGTAGGCTTTGAATGAAAGATTTCAACAGTATTTCGGTTCAGCAATTTCTCACCCCACATCTTCACTTTCCTCATAACCCCTCTTTGCATGAAGAGAGAAAGGGGAGGAAAAAAAAGGAGATCCTGAAATCTTTTTGCAGAACTTTTTAAATATATATATATTTTTTCCTGAAATGTAATGCAAAGAGAACTCATTTTCATTCGTTTCTAACCCACGTATTTTTCCCTGGATAACATATTATTATTAATTGAATGGCACATTTGTCCTACCTCTAAATGCGTTATCAGCGATCGGGAGCTTCGTTAATTTTAGTCTGTGTGGCTGATCTCATGGTGAAGCTGCTGTGGGGAGCTGGCTGGGGCTGGAGCTGTGCAGGGCTTTCGAATGAGGACAAGGGGAGCCGACCAGAACAGTCACACTGACCCAGCAAGTTTTCTTTCAATACATGTGGTATTCTGACAGGGTTAAATTCAATACAAAACCTTGACATCATAAAAACAGAACAGAAGAATAAAAGAAATAACACTGGAGAAATGCTGCTTTTATAAGCGGAGTGCTACAACAGTTGGCAGGGCAGTGAGGACAGTGTCACAGCAGAACACAAGAGGACAGTTATTGTCACGCTGCTGCAAAACCCAGTGCTTGATATCTAATTCCTGCACTCCTCATGCTCTTTGGGAAGCATCACTTCAAGCTTGCCACGCATCCCTTCAGCACCAGGAGCCAGGTGGGCGCCCAAGTGCCATGTGCCCGCTCAGGGTGGGAGCACTGCTGGCCCTGAGATCTGGGCTGCCACTTCCAAGTCCTGCTGATGATCAAATGATGTCACCAGAAAATGGACTCGGATACGCGTATGTATATATGTATATATTTGCTTTGTTTTTTTAATGTGGATTTTTCAGCTTATAGCTCCACCCACATCATAGCTTTCTACTCTTTATTCTCCTGAGCCTGACCAGGGCTGCTGTGCTGAAAGCAATGGGAATCCTGG
>PPHD01007856.1:1719-22488 GCA_002909625.1 Bambusicola thoracicus
CAGTTGGGGAGCAGCCCCACCTGGGCATCAGGGACAATCAGAGCTGTGTCGTTTTCTGCAGTGGCCACATCTGCAATGCAATGAGTGGAGGTGAATCCAAGCAGTAGGAGTGGGTAAAGGATGCTCCAACAAGAAACCAGCTGAAATCTCACCTGAAAAGTCACTGATGGAGGTGGTTGGCTCTTGTGTCCCTGTGGGAGAGGGCAGACACGTGTTACAATAAGGAGGCTGAAAAAAAAAACACCTGAGAAACCAGGCAGTTCCTCCTGGGATGAGCTGGGAAAGTGTGGGGTTTGCTTGGCTCTGTGCTGAGGCCAAAGCTGGCACGGGGTGGCCCAAAAGGTGCCAAACTGAGCAGGTACAGCCGTGCCAGGAGTGGTGAGGCTTTGCGGCATTTTGTGGTGCTCTTGGGTGCTCTAAGGTTGCCAACACCCTTTCCTGTTGGAGCCTGGGTGGCGCCGGTGCCCCGGCACAGCAGCTCACCGTTGCCTTTGGTCCTGCGGTAGGTGAAGAAGAGCACGAGGAGAGCAAGGACGACGAAAATGATGGGGGACCAGTACCTGATGGGAAAACCTGATTCATTTCCTATAGGAAGAGACAAGAGCTGAGGGCTCCCTGCCCACAACAGTGTACCAGGGTCTCTGGGTGCTGCAGGACCCTCTGGGGCAGTGGTGCATCCCCGAGCCACATCTCTCCATTGGACTCACGGGTTTGGTTCTTTGGGGCACCTGCTTGCAGTGGCACAGTGATGGTGATGGGGTTCCCAGTACCGGAGGGGCTGGGGGAGCCCACTGGTCCCATTGTCACATCCCCAGTTGCTGTGGTGGGGGCTCCCGTCGCCTCCAAGATGTCGCTGTGCTGGGTGATGTTGTGGTCCCCCAGACCCTCTCCTTTGAGGGCGAGTGCTAAGAACAGAGTTCATTAATTCACATTAGGGATAAATAGCCTCAGCAACGCCAACACCATCCTTTCAAATGTCAGGAACTCAAGGTAAGACTGATTCAAATCTCCCAGCTGCTCGCTAACAAAGAAGGTGCTAATGATAGCAGCGCTGCGGTGTGGGCCGTGCATAGTGGGGAAATGATACCGGGGGATTTTTGAAGCCAGCAGCATTGTGATGGTAGGGAAAGTGTGAGGGTGGTGGTGGTACCGCAGGGCTTTACACCTCTGGCCGAGGTGTGCAGGATATTTCCCAGCAGGCTGAGTGTGCCCCATAGCGCATTGCAGCAGTGGGGACATCGTGGCCACGCGCTCGCGATGACGCAGACGCTGGAGGCAGGAAAGCTGTTAGCGGGGATGGCTGCACTCTGGTGTGCAGCAGGGCCGGGACATGGGAGCACGCAGAGAGCCCCAAAGATGTGCAAAGGGCTGAGAGCAGTGAGCAAAGCAAAGAGCAGTTTGGCTTCCTGGTTTTGCAGCAGCGTCCTGTGTGCTGGGTGTCACACCTGCTGCCTTCACGCTGCGCCACCCACTCTTCTCCCACTTCCTCCTCCTCCTCCCCACCTCACCCTGGGTGCTGGGGCAGCCCCCGACCCCCAGCCCCACTCACCGACGCCTGCACAGAGCACAGCGAGGCAGAGTCCCCCGCGCCCCGCTCCTTTCGCCTCCATCCCCTGCTGGGAGCCCCTGCTGCGGCCTCACAGTGCCTTCCTTCCCCTTTTTGCCCTGCCAACGTCTTCCTATGAGCACGAAGCACATCATGGGGTGATTTATGGCCTAAAATTAGCCCCAGGGCATTACTGGGGCTGTGATGGCACAGTGGACAAAGGGTAATATGGGGGTGACGATGCCCCAATGGCACCGCACTGTGCACAGCGCCCATCCAGCAGCAGAGGGCTGGGCAGATTTGGTGCCACACGGACGAACCCTTTGGATAAACAAGTGACCCACGGAGGGTTACATCTGTTTTTAATTGATGGGTGCAAATTGAAGAAACAGAAAAGTGAACCACGTATGACCACGCTGTGAAAATGCAGAAAAAGCAGCGTGGGTTTGTCAATAAGATGGTTTTCATCAGGGAAAAAAAAAAAAAAAAAAAAAAAAAGAAGAAGCAGAAAGAAATGGAGCTCAGATGTGTCTTGCATTTCTATTCCGGCAGCTCCTAGAGGGCTCTCCTGTGCCAGGCACTTCAAAGGATCTCCGGTTCCATCCCTGAATAATTCAGTATCCGTGCAGACAAGACAAAGAGCGGGGGAAGCGGCACGTGGGGAGCGGCGTCCGTCTGGAAATGGATGGCGAGGGGCACTGGGACAATGCAGAGCACCGCATCCCCCCCCTGCAGCCCAGCCCCTGCTAGGGAGCAGCCCCAGCTGTGCCCCCCGTGCAGCATCTGAAGGCTGGGGGCTGCTCAGGGGGGTTCAGTGCTGCTCGCAACCATGACGCTCTGGCACTTCACATACCAGGATATAAAAGGAGTTGTGCAGAATGGCACCGGGCCACATTCCTTCTCACGTTTTCCCTTGAGAATGAACCCCACCCCTCCCTCCCAGTGCAGTCCTGCACCATCTCCTGCAGAACCACACGTAGCTGAACTGCAGCACGGAGCAATGCTGGATGCAGTGGATGGGCACTGTGGGGGCTGTGAGGTCACTGCAGGCGGTGCTGTGGAAACTCAGCGCATGGCAAAGGTGCGTGTTCTCACGCTTGGTTTTCTACCACATCTTACAAAGTGTTGTTTTTACTTTCTTTGTTCAGTAACCGAAGCGGTAAAATATTCAGCAAGTTAAAAAGCAAAGAAATGGTGGCTGTAAGAGTCTCGCTGAGTCCTCCCGTCCCTCTGCACAGCCTCTGCTGAGGCTCCTCACTGCGGGAGCATCCCAGGAGCAATGTCTCTGCAGGGCAGGGCTGGGTGTGCAGCCACAGCTTTGGTCCATGTCCCCTGCTGTGGCCACAGAGCGCAGATATAGGATCCCAAATCTCACCCAGATGGCAACACGCAATCAGAGCTCTTGTACCACATGAGCTCGTCTCCTTGAGTCCGTGATGGGGATGGCTCCACAGTGGCAGGGAGCAGATCCATGCTCACAGCAGGCACACGGGCACCCCAGGGCTGTGCCATGGGATACAGCTCACTGACTGTTGTGTAGGGGCTTTTCTCCTGCTCACAGTGCCCCGGCATCCTGCTGTTCATCTTGTCATCATCTGTCTGCAACTGCAAAGAGACAAAGCTTTGCTTTGGCTTCTGGGAGCTGTGCCATCCCATATCTCTGCATCAAGGCACTGTGATGCTGCCATGGGATGAGCTGCTCCATCCCGCTGTGGCTCAGCCCTGTCTCCCCTCAGGGTCTCAGCACCCAGGGATGGCCAAGAGCACCAACTCACACGGGTCATGTCTTCGACGGTGGCATAAATGGTTTTGGAGGTCTCCACCCCTGAGGCTGGTAACTTCTTTGGGTCACCTTTCTGTGCCCTAGGGAAATTCCATACATGAATCTGTGGAAGAAGTTATTTAAGTGTTGCCAAGGCACAGAATGGGCACAGCTCCATGAGCCCAGGCCCCCCTGAGCTCAGCAGAGTGAGGGAGCACATCCCAGTGCTGGTCCCTGGTGGCACAGGGGAAGTGAAGGCAGGTGGCTGTGGCTGTTCCCTATTGAGTTCCGAGGAGGAAGCAGCAGCTGAAGTTGGGGCTGTCCAGCTGCTGTCCTTCCTCTGTGTCCCCACCATGCATCCCCTGTGCTGTCCCCATCCCAGGCAGAGATCCCGTGGCCATGCAGCCCGGTGCTGCCATACACCAAAAGGACAGAGATGGACTCACCTGCTGGATAGCACCAACCTCAGCATACACCGTCATGCTCTCTGCTGCAGCCCCTGCAAAGACACACAGGTAGAGAGGCAGCCCGGGTGCTGGCAGCGTCACTGCTGCACTGTTGGGACGCTCCTCACTGAGGGCTGCAGGGACCCCATGCAAAACCACAGCCATGCACCTGCAGCCAAAGGCAGCCAAAGCAGCTTCCTATGACAATCAGCTTTTTATTTACTTGCAGAATCCGTGGCTGCTTTCATGCGTTTTCTTCTCCATTTTAAGTACCATTTCAGAAAGCATTGGTATCAGCACATCAAACAGAGAAGGAGGGTGTGTTGACATCCTGTATTCGGGGCTCAGGGTCAGGTTTTCAGTTTCTATCATCTGAAACAGCCACGTGGACTTCTGTTGGTGCAGCGTTTTGCTGTTTCCCACGGAAGGGCTGGGCCCCAAAGAACAGACAGGGCAAACCCTTGTTCCAGGTGCTGGATGTGCCTGCATACCCCACTTGGGCATACCCAAATGCAAGACACAAGGCAGGAGCTCCCCTGTTTGCATCAGCTTTATTTCACCTTATGGAAAGAACGAAACATGCACATTACAGAGGCCTATGAGATCCCTTCTCAGAATCAGCTCAGCTGTGGCAGTGATGTGCATAGCACATCCACCACTGAATGGCCCTGAATGCCAGGGAGAGGAAACAACAGTTGGTCCCACAGGATTGAACTGCACCCAGTTCAGTGCTGGATGTGTACCCTGAGCCTCAGCATCTGGCGGAACTGATGCAAAGGTGATGGAGCTCCTTCTGCAAAGCCCCCAAAAGCAAGGAATCCAGCAGCAGTTTTGGGTGGCTGTTACAGGCAGCGGATGCTCAGCTTGGGCAGGTGCTGCAGGGGTTCATTTCTCTTTCTGGATGAGGTGCAGCCACCTCGCTGCTTGACTTCTCTGCACCCTGCCTGGCTCCCTCCTGTCCCCAGAGCGCCTCGTGCTTTGGAGATGTCCTCAAGGCTCTGTTTCCTTCCCTTGGGGAGGGCAAAAATGTCCCCAGAAAAGGACCATGGGCACCTTTCCCTGTCTCTGTGCATGCAGGGTGAAGGCACGGGGAACACTGGGGGGCTTGCAAGCCCAAGCACGACTAGAAACCAACACTGGGATTGAACAGACGCAGAGGGTGAATGCATCTGGGGCTGTGGGAACAGCTACGCTCCCAAGCTGTGGTGATGGATGGTTTTCCTCTGGATCCCAGTGACCAAGAATAAACAAGGAAGGAGGCTGGGGGAGCCAGGAATCCTACCTGCTCTGGGAGCTGCAGGAGCGGATAGGTTGTGGCTCTTCCTGCCTGGGGAGAAGTGACACAGGGCTCCCGTTAGCAGCAGCCCACATGCTGCCAGGCAGGGAGCTGTGGACACCGCACTTTACCTTTTAATTTAACAGTGATAATGATGCTAGCCAAGAGTAAGAGCAGTCCAATCCCCAGTCCCGCTATGACTGCATTTTGGCTGCTGGAGAAGGTACCTGGGAAGAGAAGGAGGTCCTGGTAACGACAAAGGGATATCTCGGGCACATCCAAATCACCTCTGCCTCTGCCCACCATCAGAGCAGGGATGCTTCAAGCCCTGCTGAGCCCTTCCCATCTTGCACCTTTGGCCCCCCTCAGCTCTGCCCCTCTGCTGCATGCTCCCATTCCACTCTGGGACAGTTGCAGGCCAACCCAGACCCCCCCTCCTGATTTCCCAGTGGCAAAGACAGTGAACAATGCTAAGGCTGCTCAGAAACCCTGGCTATCCCCCAGGAGCTGTAGGAAGGAGGTAAACTGCTCTGGCCTCAGGCTCCCCAGTCTCCAGAGTGGGGTTGGGGCGGCATGGCAATGGCAGTGGTGGCTTGGGGACCCTGTGACATTCAGGGACCGGACGCAGATAGTTGGCAGCTCACCTGCAGCGGGGATGCGGGCTGTGCTTTCTGGTGGTGCAGGGAAGAGAACAGGGAAGGGGGGAGAGAAGTGAGTGCATTGGCAAAGCCTCTGACTGGGGACCCTTTGCAGGATGTGCCCTGTCCCCAGCACATCCCCAGCACATCTCCAGCACGTCCCCAGCACATCCCCAGTACATCCCCAGCACATCCCCAGCACCCCCAGTCTGTGCATCCTTCGCGTGCTCTCACCTGCACAAACGGCAGAGGGAGAGACTGTGGTGTTGCGCCTGCTGACGGGGTTCTGTGCTGTGCAGGTGTACGGCATCGGGTCCGGATCCTCAGGGTTCTGCTTCTCCACCACCGCCACCCACTCGGGTCCCTCGCTCACTGGCCAATCATTGTAGCTCCAATAGAAGGAACTGTCTCCAGGGGGGTCCACGGCGCATCGCAGCTCATAGCGGCAGCTCTCAGTTGAGCAGTTCCACCCGGCGCAGCTCACCGTCGGCTCGGGCAGCTCACCTGTGAGAAGTTGGGGGGGGGGCTGTCAGCAAACCCCCCCCACCCCGCTTCTAGCCTGGGGCCAGCAGCTAAAGGCACTCACGGTACACATGCAGGGTGAAGTTCACTTTGAACCCATCGCTTTTTGCTAAGTAGGTGCCAGCGTCTCTCCTGGTCAGCTGCGAGATGGTGAGCGAGCTGCCGTTGTTGGGGAAGGCCACGCGGGATGCGAAGGATTGGTCAGAAATCATGAGTTTGGGAGGTGCCCCCAATCTGATGACCAGTATGGGTTCACCACGGAAGCTCCAGGTCAAGTATTCTCCTATCAGGTTCTGGAGGTGGAACGTGACGGACTTGCCCTCGGTCCCGACTACATCCGTGCTATCACTGGCACACACTGAGGAGAAAAACCCAGCTGAGACCAGAGGAAGGGTGCAGGACTCTGGGGTGCTGCTTGTGGAGACCCCCACCTTAGGGGATGGATCTTTGGGCCCCAAGCCCCTTCTTGTTCTTTGTACTTTCACATCCCCCAAGCACATGGCATGAGGCTGCACCAGGAACATGCAAGGGGTGAAGCAAAACTGCAAGGAGGAATTGGGATCAGCTCAGGGAGGTCAAGCAGGTTCCCTATTCATGGCAGATGAGATGGCCAAGTTCGCCAAAAGGAGCCTGTAGGAAGCAGGTGGCCTCTTCCCTGAATTTGACACTTCCCTCTTCTGAGGAGGGGGAAGACACTGTCCTGTTATTTTTGCTACTTCCCATCTTAAATCCCTGCTGCCTTGCTTGGACTTGGAGTGGAGCTTTCCCCCCAGAGCTTGGAAAGAATGGGTCCTGGCACCAGGACGTGCTCTCCCCCCAGTGCTCATCTTTGAAGCCAAGCAAAGGCAGCTCTGCCCTCACTCTTTCCCTGGTGAAAGCTCCAAGGACGAGCTGCCCTGGCTGCGGGGAAGTGCGAGAAGGGGAGATAGGGATGGAAGGGAAGGGGTGGAAGTGCTGCTGCATGATGCATTTCCTTCAGTTCCCTGCACAGGCTGATAGTGAAGGCATGGGGTCACCACCAGCATCACAGCTGCACTCCCATTGCACCAGCAAGTGCCACAGCCAGCTGCAGATCCTGCATGAAGCATTGGTTTCTGATCACAAGGAACAGCTCCAGCCTGCAGGGGAGCAAACCCCATCCTGAGCCAGCACCTGGCCAACACCAGGGTCCCAGCAGGGACCTCTCCTGGGGCTCTCCAATTCCAATGGGAATTCATGTGATTTTCCCTTCTGCACTTCCCTCAGGTTTACTTCTGTGCCCAGGACACAACGAGACATGCAGATCAGACCTTCCCAGTGCTCATGGTAGCCTGGACATCAGTCAGAAAGCTGCTTCGTTTTCAGAACCACACCTAAACGCCCCATAATGAAAACGTAAGAGCTGGAGGCAGTGACAATCCTGAAGCAGCTCATGGGTGGCAATAGGGCACAGACCCTGGGCTCCACACAGGAGGGGTGCAGAAGGGCGCAGAGAGCAGCAGAGTGGTGGCAAGGCTGGAGCTGGCACTCATCACTGCTGGGATCCACAGTGAGACAAGACCTGGGAGCTGCCCAACTGCTTTGGGAGGGCACAGCAAAGTCCTGATAACGAGTTAAAAAGCAACATCTGCCCGCACAGAGGGCACTGCACTGTGTGCTGATGGCTCTGCATGCAGCGGCGCTGCCAGAGCTCTGTTCTCCTGGGTGCTCCCAAACCACCCCCACCTGCAGGATCCCACCCTCCCTCCCATCCAGGCCACGAGGGAAGCGCACATCTCACCCCTATTTGCTTGCTGGAGGAAGGAGGTGAGCAGCAGGCACCAAAACGTGTCCGGCCGACCCCACAGCATAGTGGAGTGTGCTCTGCTCAGATAGGAACCACAACTTGCAACGGCAAAAGGAAGTGAGAGTGAACTCGGTATGACAGAATCATGGTGATTGGAGCAGAACTCTCATATCAAGCCCAGCCCTCAGTGTATCACCATCCCCAACCACTCCATCCCCACAGTTCCGGGACACTTCAGAGGATGGTGACAACCCCCGGGACAATGCATCACCACTCCTTTGGAGAAGGAATTGTTCCTTATGTCCATCCTAATGCCTCCCTCTGCATCCATCAGCACAACCCTAATGCCATCCCTAAGGAAGGAATCTGTGATAATGGGATTCTTCTGAGCCCAGCAGCTGGCAGGAGATGCGTGATGGAACATCCATAGTGTGTGCATGTTTTGGTAGGCTGGGAAAGAACGAGCAGTCAATGGGGAGTGGTGTATTTGGGGGTCAGATCTGGGTCAGCCCCAGCTCCCAGCTCCTCTCTGCCCTGCTGAGAGCACAGGTGCCCAGATGGATGAAGGTGCACATGGTCCCCCTGGTGGCTGCCATCTCCATGTAGGGACAGCAGCCACTGCTGGTCCCACCTGGTGCAGCTTGAGACCATCACGCTGTTATGTGGGTGAAAAGACCAACCCCCCACCCCACTATGTCCTCCTTTTAGGGAATGGGAGAGTCGTAAGGTCTCCCCCGAGCCTCCTTTTCGGTGATAGAGTGCTTGGGGGATTTCTCTATTAACCTCACCTGCAGGTCCCTCTGCTTAAGCCCCATTCTTTGTCTCAGAGGGCTCCCAGGTGTTCCTAGTTATCTCAGACCCTGACCCGGAAGGTTCATAAGCTTCCAAAGCAGAACCCAGAGGCTGCTGTGCCAGCTGCTCTGCTTCTGGCTGTGTGCAGGCTAGTCCCTGCAGCCCAGAGAGGAGAGCATTGCAGCTTAACCCATGAATTTTCTTCACCCCACCACTTGAACTTGGCATCCCCATTGCAGAGAGGAGTGAGGTGCAGGAAAACCCCATAGGACGTGTGGAATGAAAACCAAAGGTGAAAAACACTACTTCCAGGCAGAGTGTGTGGCAGCAGGAACACGAGGTATGATCATAGCTGTGTGTGTGAGCAGTGTCACACTCAGCAGTGTGCTGGTGCTCACGGACCTCCATCGGTGGGGTATGCAGTGTATGGGAGATGACAGCCAACCTTTCTACCTGCACAGACTGCTCCGTGGACACCTCTGGCAGCAGTCCTTACAGCAGCAGCATGGCTCTCTGCAGGCTTCCAAGGGTAAGGGGATGGAGAGAGAGAACCCATGCAGTGCTGGGGATGTGGAGGGCTGTGCCAGGCTGGACAGCAGAAGGTCAGCTGAGGCACAGCAGCCACTTCCCCAACTGGGCTTATTTTGGGAAGCAGTGTCACCCTGGCACCGTAGCAAAAATGGAGTGGGGAAGTCTGCAAGGCCAGATGGGGATGTCTGGCTTTGAACTGGTGATGGTTTCTCCACTGGGGTGAAGGAACGGGCTCTGCTGTTGCTCTCCTCTCGGTGTTGAGCCACAGGAGGGTGAGAAGGAGCAGTGGGTGTGATCAGCACATCCTGTGGGGTAACACAGCTATTTCTTCAGCACGGGGTACATGCAAGTTTTCGTTGCTCAATACAGAAGTAGTAACTGCGTTACCAAGCCCTTAATGGAAGCTCCTCCTTTGCCCCATGCTGGGGGACAAGGAGAGGAGGAGGAGGTGTTATGGGGATGTGCTCCTGGGGAAGTGGCAGCTTTGCAAGCAGACTTGCCAAGAAAGCAGCTCAGCTGATTTCTGCTGAAGTAATGGGAAGAGGAACCTTGAGAAGAGCAGAAATGCACTTCTCTCCCCCCAGAGCCTGACCCAGCTGCAGCCCACGCGTGCTCCTTCACAAACCTTCCCAAAATATTTCCCTATATGTTTATTTTCTCTAGCAGGTGAGGTCGGTGCTGCTGCCTGAGCCCAGCTGTGATGGGATTATGGCACAGTTGGAAAGAACCGACAGCCCTGAGCACACCCCCGCCCCCCCCCCCCCCCCCCTCCCCGCGTGTCCTGGTGCTGTGCATGGTGGGGGCACAGAGCTGCCCACGCCCCCAGGCTCAGCCGGACACCCAGCCCGGGGGATGGAGAAGCGATGCGGTGCTTCCCACGGCCGCGGAAGAGCCGCGGGGGCTCCTCGCTGTGACACCGTTTCTTCGGTGCGCACATCGAAACCGCCTACGGGGCGCCTTCCGATTCGTTGCTTTTCTTTTTCTTCTGTAGTTTGGCGGCCCACGTTGTCCCCTATGGGCTCCCCCTGGCGAGTCCGTCCCTTCGAGCGCTGCTATTGTCCGCTCCCGTCCCCGCGCCGCTCCCTTTGCTTTCTTGCGTTCCTTCGGCCATGCTCGTTGCTCCAGCGATTCTCAGCGCGATGCTTTGGGGCCGGGAGCGGCGTACCCCATTCCCGCAGGGACGTGCGAGGTCCCTCGCAGGGATGCGGGGTTCGGACGCAGGGAGCGGTGGCGGAGCTGGGTCCTGCCCCGCGGGGAGCCTCAGCTGATGGGCAGCATCACGCTGGCATAAACTGTCATGGGCTCCATGTTGGCGCTCTGCGAGGCAAAGTGGGGTGAGCGAGGTGCCCGGATCGGGGTGCTCGGTGTAAGACCCACCTCAACCCCTTTCCACTTACCTGAGGGCTGTGGGGGGGCAGGGATGCGCCGGTGGCTGCAGCGTAAATGGTGGTGCAGGTGGGGTGATCGGTGCCCGGGGGGCTGCAGGGGGGCTTTGGCTTCTGTGCAGGGAGCAGAAAGTGAGCAGTGGTAGCCACCTTGCTGCTTCTCCCTTCCTCTAAGCACTACAAGGCCTCCTGTTACCTTTTATTCCCAGAGCTGCCCTGGGATGCTGAGGGCTGAGGAGATTGCAGCACCCAAAACAATCCCAAAGTAAAATGGCCATGCTGGAGGTGACACCTGGGGAGCCCACAGCCCCCCCACTCCTGGATGAGTATGAACTCACTGTCCCTGGCTGTAAGGCTTTGTTGGCACTCTGTGCTCCAAGCTCATCACCACAGAGCTGCGAGGACACAGCTTTGGGGTGCTGCACCCCATGGGGTTCACTCACCTCCACCCGCTGCACCTGAGAGTAGATGGTGTGCACTGTGCTGTCCTCAGTGGGCGGCGACTGCTCCCTTGGTTGTCCTGCACCAGGGACACAGCAAAGTCACCACGGGGATGGGGTGGCAGCAGAACCCCCACCACTCTGTCCTCCCGCCCCCAAGGCACCCTGAGGGGTTCCCAGTGTTTCCCATGTTGGATCCGACCCTGATGCAGCTGTTTGGCTGCAGGCTCATTGGCTTGGTGGGTTTGCCACTGCTCGGGGGCAAAGGGCACCCTCAGCAGGGTGCTCTGCAGGGATGTTGCTGTCTTGAGCTTGGGCTGAGATCACGTGTTTCCCCTTGATGCCATCAGAGAAGTGCTGCATCTGCACAAAGCCCTTGAGGTCACCAGGCGAAGCAGGTATCTATGTCTTTGTTTTTGAAGCTGCTTTCCTTCCTGCCTGTTACCCCAGGCTTAGAAAGAAGCAGGTCCCACTCAACCCTTCCCCCCCAGGAGCAGGGTACCCCAACGTGAGGCTGGGGGAGCCGTAAGCTGCTCCTGTCGCCCCCAAACCCCCATGCCCTGCACTCACTCATGTTTGCAGCCACATAGGCCACAGTGAAGACCCCGGCGAGCACGATCAGGATCACTATAGGCAGCACCACCTCCAGCAGCAGCATCCCTGTCCTCCAGCTGCCTGTGGCTCAGAGAGAGTGAGGGTCAGCGTCCAGCATAGAGAGCTCAGTGTTAACCCCACCCCTCCCAGTACCTTCTTGCCTATTTATGGGGCTGAGGATTTCAGCAGAACGATAACAAGAAGCAGGAAATGCTTTTTTTTTTCTTTTTTTGAGCTGAACTCTCTATAATCACCTTCAAAGTGCAACCGCCAGCAAAAAAATCTTGCTGAGGGCCGGATGAGGCCCTGACACGTCTCTGGAGGCTTTGTGGGGAGCCCGAGGGCAGAGCTCTGCGCCTCCAGCCCTGCCGAGGGGACAGAAGCAGCCACTAATGTGGTGACATAGGGGTGTCCCTGTGTGCGTAAGGTTTGGGCATCCCAGTGCTGGGAAATGTGCCCTGCAGCATCTCGTGTCAGCATCTTTCCCTCTCCAGTGAGATCTGGAGATGATGTGGGGATGTTTGCTGGGCATGGGGCATTGCAAGAGCCCCATGTGGGTGGGGGACAGAGAGGTGGTGTCACTGCTGCGTCCCCAGGGTGAGGGACAGCCACTGCGTTACACAGCCTCAGCAAAAGTCCCCACGTCACAAGGGAGGGCACAAAAAACCCAATGACAGAGAGCACGATTTTGGCCTCGAGAACCTCCTGGGGGAAGTTGAGGTTCTCATCATCCCCAGCCCTCCCGGTGTGCAAATCTCATGCGTTTCAAGCAGGCCTGGGGCAGCGGGGCGCAGCAAGCAGAGCTCGGCGCTTACGGGAATAGCCATGCAGCCCACAGTGGTGCTGTGGCTGCTTTTCCTGCCAAAGGTTCCTCTGAGGAGCCGAAAGCAACGTGAAAAAAATCCCCCATGGGGCTGGAGGTGGGCGAGAGAGAGCGGAGTCAGGGCTGCTGCATCCCTGGGGGCTCACCTCGCTGCTCCGTGCTGCAGATGGAGGAGTGGAGGGCAGTGGTGCGGCGGCTGACGGGGTTGCTGGCGGTGCAGGTGCAGGGCAGGCTGCTGTTGGTGGGGTCGTAGGAGAGCAGCAGGAGGCTGCCGTTGTGGGCGCAGAGTGGCGAGGTGCTGGCCTCAGAGCTGGCCCAGCTGTAGGACACGTTATCCCCTCGCGCTGCCGTGCAGTTGAGGGTGACTGTGCAGGTGTTGTTGGCCAGCATCCAGTCGAGGATGTGGATGCTGGGATCGGACACGGGCTCTGGATGGGGAGAAGGGATTAAGGCTGAGAAATCCTAAACGAGCCCTCCTGCCATCAGCTGGAGATGGGGAGGTGCTACTCCAGTCCTGCTGGAGGCTCTGGAAATGGGGCTGAGGTCTGCCTTCACCAGAGGGTTCTGGAAGGGTCTTGGGCTCACCACCACATCTCAGCCCAATGCTCCCACCATCCCATCAAGGCAACGTGTCTCACCATACACTGCCAGTTGGATTTGCCAGTTTCTCTCCCTCGCTTCCATGGTGATGGAGTACTCATAGAGCTGCTGGTCCTGCCGCTGCGTGCTGAGGATCTCCAGTGAGAAGTTGGATAGATGGAATCGAATCTGTCCCAGCTTGTAGTTGGTGTAGTTACCATTGTTGTAAGTGAACAAGTATTCCTTGCTAAGTGGGTTTTCCATGCTCCGCTTCCATGTGGCTGTCCCAAAGCGCTGCGTGAGCTTCTGGAATTCAGGGGGGACCCCCAGGACCGTCGCCTTCCCCAGGGTGCCAAGCACTGTCTCCACTGTCCCACAGCCTATGCCAGGAAGGAGAGCAGAGATGTGTGGGTAGAGCATGGGGGGTTTGGAGAAGCTGTGACCCTCTGGTCACAGAGCTGCATAAGCAGGGGACAGTGCTGGGCTTGCCCTGGTAATCTCATGTCAATCCCCTGTGCAATGATTTGCTCAACTCTCTATTGATGTACCTCATGGTGTTTTCACCCTGAGCCCTGGGTCGGGCACCACATCCTGCACCAGTGACAGCGGCCCCACACTCCACCATCCCCTGCTTGCCCTGAGGGTATCTGAGCACCACAAGTGGCAGTGGTACCTGGTGCACATCAAAGCACTTTGGTCACCAACAGCCCTGGGTTGCTCATGGGTTGCCTCTGGTTGTGACCATGACTCATAGTTGCCTGCAGCTCCCGTGAGCCGTGGGCTTGCTTTTGTAGGAAACAGTGTGGGGATGACACCAGCTGAACGCTGCTCACCGACAGGGACTGTGCCACGTCACCCTCACGTCTCCTGCCCACTACTTTCCAATGGGATAAAGGGCTCATCCCAGAAGGGAAGAACACAGAGCAGGACTTGGTTCCAGTAAGTCTGCGTCTGCTTTTGCAACAATGCATACATTTCCACTAAAAGCCACAACCCAGCTCACAGCAACTGCTTCCCTCCCCCATCCCAAGTCCTCGATGTCGCTTATATTTTCCCCCTCCATGGCATGAAACACAGCAGCTTCAGAGCTGTCCCTGTGAATTACGTCTCTGGGGTGCCGACCCAGCCACGCAGAGCGGCTGCTATTGCAAAGGAACGCAGCAAAGCCCAGCATGGAGCTGGAGGCTGCATTTTCTCAGTGGCGTGGAGCGCAGCGGTTAAGCTCCTGATTAATTACTGAATGGGAAAGCCCTTTTTGAAGCATGGTAGCAAAGCCCTTGGCCTGACAAGCTGCAGCTCCTGGGGAGAGGAGATGCTTCCTGTGGGAAGGTGGTTGGGATGTGGGATGGGGGTTATGAGAGGCCAGGCGCACCCATGTGAAGCAGCTGCGGGAACGTAGGCGCAGTGGAGGGTCCAGAGCAGCCCCTGTGTCAGGAATTGTGTTCACGGGACTTTCAGAGTGCTGTCCAGGCAGAAAAACCCAGGGGGATTTTGAGGGCAGGTATTCTAGTAACAGTGAGCCAGCAGAGAGGAGGCAGCCCCGCTCCGCTTCTTTGCCAGGCAGACCCCTCACTGCATGCCTGGTGATGGTGCAGCAGCACACAGGGATGCGTGTTGTCCCCAGGGATGGCACTGCAAAGAAGGTCGGGGTTCAGCCCACCTCCTCATGTGCTGATGCTCCTATGGACGTTCTGTTGCTCGAGTACCACCTCCCCCCCAACCAGCACCCAGAGCTGAGACCTCTGGAGAACATCTGCCAGGACCTACATCTCCTGCTCCCTGGCCCACAGTGCTGGTAACACCCCACGAAAACCCATGGCAGAGTATTTTGCCACCACAGATATGCTCTGACCATCACTGCCTTTGTTCATTCATCACCTCTTATTCTCTTCTCCCTCAGTCTGACTACAGAGCACATTAGGGATGCGCCGCACATCCAGCCTGGTGCTGGGAGTCGTTTGTCTTCCAAATGAATATTTACATTTATCCACCCACCCACCCAGCCCAAAACTCACCACTTCTAATACCTGCTGATCCCCAAGCCATCCGAACCACGCATTTTGCAGATAGGAAAGATATACATACCCCAAACCCAGCAACTGGAGATGAACAGCCAGAGCAATGCAGTGCAGCCCATGCCTCGGCTCACGGAGCTGCTGCCGGAGTGGAGTGAATACTTGCTGCCGTGCTCATTATGAGAACAGGTGTACTCAAATCAGAGGCACTGCTGTGGGCCATGTGTTTCCTGTTTTTTTGGCTGAATGATTCTTTCTTGAGTGGAAAGTATTCAAAGTGCTGCTGAACGCATCGCTGAAGAGGGCCATGGAGAGTTGCCGGAGGGCCCAGAGCATCGATTTATAGCATTCTTCAGAAGTACATCGTCTGCCACAGGCCCTTAACCCACTCTCCAAGAGAAGAGGAAATGGTCAGCACCAAACTTGCTTTATGTATGGTAATGGGTTCCTGGGGCTGCCCAGCTCCAGCTGCGGCAGAGGATACGGCACAAGCACAGCCCACAGCACAGCGTTGGCTCACAGCAAGAAAAACAGCAAATATTTGGGGATTAACCCACTCCGGGTGCATGGGATCCAGGGCGGTCCCAGCCTGCAGCCTCAACTCCATGGCTTTGCTGCAATCAGGAGCACAGGCAGTCCTTAAAGCCCACTGAGGAGACCCTCAACCTGAGCACCGTGGGGCTCCAGTTTGCTCCTGCAGTGTTTAAACCCAACCCCAGGGGTTGTGCTCTGCTGGTGTCTGGGGATAGGGGCTGTCGTCACCGCTGTGGGTGTCCCCTGGATGGAGGAGGAGGGACAGGACATGGACAGAGAAATATTGGATATGAACAGAGCACAGATGGGACATGCATGAAATGGAATATGGATGGGACATGGATGGAGCAATATGGGACATGAATGGAGCAGGGATGGGACATGGATGGAGCAAGGATAGGACATGCATGATACATGGATGGGAGATAAACGGTGTAGGAATGGGACACAGATGGGACATGAATGGGACATGCATGAGACATGGATGGGACACAGATGAGACACAGGTGGGACATGGATGGGGCACGGATGGGATGCAGTTGAGACATGGATGCAGCATTGATGGCACATGCATGGGACATGGATGGGACATGAAGGCAGCATGGAAGGGACACGGATGGGACATGAGACATGGATGGGACATGCACGAGACGTGGATGGAGCAGGGACAGCACTCATTACACAGTGAGGCTGGAAAAACTCCGCCTGCACGTTCCATTGCTGGAAAGGGGTGAGAAGATCTTGGTTGTTTTTGTGTTTTTAGTGGAATGAATTATTCATCTCTGCCGTTCCTCAGCCTGCGCAGCACCGCCGCTTTACAATGGGAGAAGGGGTTTTTTCCTATCACCCTTTTCAAGTTTTTTGTTACTTTTTCTCTCTTGTTTTGCGGAAGGGAGCGGAGGCAGCAGCGTGAAGCACAAATTCCTCTGTTTGTTTTAAAACAGACCACATTTAGGTGTCAGGATGAAATAAAAGCCGTGTTTTATGCCTCCCACCATCTTCCAGAGGAGCCGGAGCTCCGAGCGCTCCGTGACTTTTGTCACCAATAAATTATTTCTGATGCTAAAAGCAAAGCTATGCCCAAACCCACACCGGACCAACCAGCGTCCTGCAGGGCTGTCCTTGCTCGGAGAGCATCTGGCTGAGCACCAGGCAGTGCAAGCTGATGCCTCTGGGCTGGAAAAGCATGTGAGGCACTGGGAAATATCACAGAGGGGGGATTTCACGTTGGTGCTGGGAGTATCAAGCAGTCACACACGAGGAATTACCCTGGGCCTCCCATTAAACATGAGCTGGAATGACTCCTGCTTGTTCCTGGTTCTCAAATGAGCCACCCAGGTCTCCCCAGGAGGCGATGCTTAGGGATGGCTTTGGGAAGTGGCCGGGGACAGCTGTGGAAGGGCTCCGGTCCCCAGTGAGGGAAGTGGGGACGAACACAGCTCCCTGTCGCCCCCAGTCCCCAACACCAAACTGCAGCCCAGAGGAAAGGGATGAGAAGGGAACTGTGAGCAGGAGGAACACAGTGCATGCACCCAGAAACGTGAGAGCTACAGTGAAAAGGAAACCATTTAATGCATCACAGCATGGAGTCCCTCTGCTGTTGTCTCAGAATGAGAAACCCCCGCACTGCCTCCTGGGGGTGCCCCAGGGGCCAGTTTTGGACCCCGAGATTGACCTGGGATGTCACCATGCATCGGTCCCACTGGACATCGCTATGTTCTGGCAGATGCCCAGGGATGCCTGAGGCCATGCAGAGCCCCAAGGAAGGGCCCAGCTCTCCCTATGTGTCCCATGATTGAGGAGTGGACAGTTTTTGAGCAGTTAACCATCAATTTATTGATTCGTTTTGCTGGTCCTCTCAAAGCACCATTGTGAAAGACAGTCCCTGTGGCTGCCATGGTTTCTCATTGATATTCCATATCATGACGTCCTGCAGTGAACTGTCAGAGCTGGGAGGGCTGCGTTTCCTGGTTTCTGAGAGCTGAATGCTGCAAATCCTATCAGCTCTGGTCATTCCCATGTAGTTTCCGGGAGGGGGGAAGTGACATAAACAGGAACCCCCTTCTGACTGTACCACCATCCCACAGCACGGTTAGAAGGCCACGTCCTTCTCCCATTTGTTTGATTTATTACCCTTAATTCCTTTTATACTGTATATATGCATTCCTTTACCAGTTCTCATAAATTAGTTCCTCTTTATCTCAACCGAACCCCCCACCCCACTGTGGGACAAGATGTTCCAGTGTGGCCCAACGGCACCCAATGTGGGTGCAATAACGACTTGGGATAGCAGATCACTGCTGAACACCCGTGGAACACTGAACATTTTGGCAGAGATTCGAGGGAGGAAGGCTGCAGCTCTCTGGCAGCCCTCCCAGCTCTAACGGTTGTTATGATATGGAATACCCATGAAAAACTCTCATGGTTGCATAGTAAAGGTTGAGATGGTGGCACAGTGCGTGGGTCACTGGAATGTGTGTCTTGGATGGTGGTTGTGATGGATTCCTGGAGAACTGTAGTCCTTCACTGGTCAGAGCGCTTCATCCACGCTGGTCCCACAGCACGAATGTGACAGTGGGTGGAGGATAGGCATTAACTGAGATGCATCATTAAGGCGGAGTGAGGAGGAGGAGAAGGAGGAGACATCCCAGGGACACCATCATGCTGGTCTTGGTGGAGGCAGTGGGAGCAGCGGACTCAGCTGGAGATAGAGGGAGAACTGGGGCAGCAGGTGGGACCACCATAGGGCTCACAGCCCCACTTCCCTCCCTGCCCAGGAGCTCCTCCACCTCCAGCCCAGGGGAAAAGGAACGTCAGACAGACCACCTCCAGCCTCACAGGGACACCACATCACCACTGCTGGGCACTCTGTAGCCAGTGCTCCCCCCCACCCATCCCAGTCGGTACCTTCCCAGGAGCAGGGGTGCTTGTGGATCAGCCGGGAGCTGCTGGAGGAGACGGGGTTCCTAACCACACAGGTGTAGACTTCCACCAAGGGGCTGAAGGAGAGGGACAGCTCACCACCGCCATTTGATGTGACCCTCTTAGGAGGCAACCACTCATAGGTGACATCCTCCAGCTCCACTGAGCAATTCAGGGTGACTTTGCAGTTCCCCGGGTTGCTGTCCTCCACCATGTAATACACGGTGGGTTTTGGGACCGCGTCTGCAAAAGACAGGGTGATGTCACAGCCACCCCATTCCCTGCGGGTTGATAGAACCACCCCCCCCAGCTCACCATACACCCGCAGTCGGATGGTTTCAGGGTGCTCTGTGCCCGCACTATCCTCCATATACACCCAGTAGATATTGCTGTCATTTTTCCTCAGGTGGTCCACCCTCAGTGTGTTGTTAGGGAAGAGTTCCAGGCGATCCTTGTAGGGGCCATTGGGGTAGTTGACCTCCTCTCCACTCTCGCGGATGGCGATTTTCAGGTCCTTGCCGAAGCGCCACTCAACTTTGTGGAAGGAGCCCTGGGTTCTGGGGATGAGGTAGGCCACCCCTCCACTGAGCCCCTCCACGTGTACCAGGTTCTCCTGCGCCCATGCTGCTGGGAAAGCACAGAACTGGGCTACTGGGGCGGCTGGGATGGACGGATGCAGCCCCCACCTCAGCCACTCCTTCTTTGGCTCAGAACACCCTGAGATATTCCACTTCCTTTTTCCCTCTGCTCTTTCCCCCCCCCCAGCTCTCTCGGCAGCCCCTCACCTCCAGTATGATGGGACAGGGGGGAGTCCCATGGGGAGTGATTGGACTAAAGGATGTGGTAGCAGATCATATCTGGGGCACAGCATGGGGACAGGAAGGGTGAAGGGAGAACATGGGGTGGGGATGGGTGCCCTACACGTCCTTCCTGCGCACTGCCATTGCCGTTCCCACCAGCATGTTCCTCACCAGCATGTTCTCCAGCACCACGGCACCCCAGCACCACGGCCCCAGCCAACGTGGCCCCAGCCAACATGGCCCCCATCTACATGGCCCCACTCAGCACCACCACGGAAGAACCCAGAAGTACCTTTCACGCTGAAGAAAGCAAGGAGAAGCTGCCCTGTGAGCACCACTGCCGCCTTCATTCCATGTTGGTGCCCCAAATCCACGCTGAGCATCTCAAACAACCCCTCCCAGCAGCCCCCCCACCCTGCCCCCCAGCTGCAGGTCTGAGGTCCCAGCTCACAGATGCGTGCTCATGGAGCGGCAGCGTTCTTCCGCAACACTCCTGTCTTTGGTTGCTGTTGCAAGGCGCATGCGTTTCCCACTTCTGCAAGTCGTGGTTCCTATCTGAGCAGAGCACACTCCGCTACACTGTGGTGTTGGCCGGACGTGTTTTGGTGCCTGCTGCTCACCTCCTTCCTCTAGCAAGCAAGTAGGGGTGAGATGGGTGCTTCCCTCGGTGGGGTAGTTGGGAGTACCCATGAGAGCAGAGCTCTGGCAGCGCTGTCACATGAGGAGCCATCAGCACACGGTGCAGTGCCCTCTGCGGGGACAGATGTTGTTTTCTAACTCATTATCAGGACTTCGCTGCTGTCTGAAGCAGTTGGTTCTCATTGAGATCCCACTGAGTATCAGCGCCTTAAGCCTTTTCTCGAGGTAATGACTGATTCTTCTTGTGGGGCCAACGGGATAAGGGCACGTGGCTGTGCTGCAGAGCTTCGAGCTGCTGAGTTCCAGCTCTAAGCAGCTCACATCCATCAGGAAGAAGAGCCAATGCCTGCAGGACAGGTTTCTCACCTCTCTATCCCTCCTGCCAAACGAAGCAGCAGCTCCTTCCATGTGCTCTGCCCTGGATCTCCACCCATGGCAGCACCTCACCGTGTCCCAACCCCATACAAAGGTCTCATAGCCACACACAGCCCAAACCCACCTCCTGTGGCCGGAACAGCAATGAGTCGGTACTGACGGCACAGGAGCAGACTTTGCTCGCCCAGAAGAACGGAGAAGCCAGTGGGTTTGCGTTCGTTTGCATTTTGCCTCCCCCTTTGTCAGGGCCAGAAGTGCTCTGCTCTCACCTGGATGCCTCGAGGTGCGGAGGGCAGCACCAACCATCAGCACAGCTCTGTCTGAGCCCCAATGAGCAGCGCCCACCCCCCGAATTTCCTGCTGTGACAGCAGTCCCCCCCTCTTC
>PPHD01007857.1:0-22488 GCA_002909625.1 Bambusicola thoracicus
CCCCTCACCAGCTTCCTAGCCCTCCTCTGCACGCATTCCAGGGCCTCAATGTCTTTCTTGCAGTGAGGGGCCCAAAACTGAACACAATACTTGAGGTGCGGCCTCACCAGTGCTGAGTACAGGGATTATCACCTGCATAAAGCTTTGTTTTAAACATAGTATGAGCTTCTGTTCTGTTTCTGTTGAATTAAGGAAAAACAATGAGGCAAAGCTAAATCAAACAGAGTAATTTAGATGTTAGTTCTTTCCTGTTGGCCTGAGCACAGCTCTGTACATTTCAGCAGTGGTGGGATTCTTTTTAGTTTTTCTTTAGCAGGCTATAACACAAATTTCATCTCTTCAGAAGATAATCCACAGAGAAAGCTAGGTTTTATTCTTGCAGTGCTAATGCAATGTGACATAGAAGATTTATTCTTCTTATTAGTTACTCTCCATTGTCTCATAAACATCTTGCTTGGAGTTTGCTGTATAACTTTGTTAGAGCATCACAGCAGGAATGACATATGACAGATATGCCTGATACCCTTCACTCATGCCTGAACCCTTTGGAAACACCTTCTTACTATTGTATATCTTCTCACTGGAGATAATATTCCAGATTCTAGTATAATGTCACATGCTATTAATCCACTGTCATCTGTGTGAGAGTATGTATGAAAGGGATTGATGGGAAGAGGGAAGAGATGGGGAGGCTAGCCACATCATTTATTACCATTTCTGAAAGTTATTTATCTTACATTTGTATAAGGAGTTGATACATATTTTTTTACTTTTTTTCTAGTTACAGGGATGCAGAGAAGAACTTTCACAATATATCAAACAGATGCACCTACACAGACTGTGCTGGCAATGAAGAAACTGAAGATGTCTCAGGAATTCTCCAGTGTACAGCTAATGTACTTGGTATGTATTTTTTTAAGGGAATTTGTTTAGTTCATTTGAAATGTTTATTGACCATGTTATCACCAAGAGAGAACCAAGGCACTGTTGTTCCAACAAAGGAAATTCAGGAAGTAAGCACCTACATAAGTAGCTGATATATCATGTCCTTTTCTACACAGATTTTATGCCTTTCAGGCAATCCAGACTGATTTTTCAGTGGAGGTGCATTGTGTTATAGGGGGTTGATATCAGGGGAAGTTGAATGTGGAACTTTCAAAGGCTTTTAGTCAAAGTAAATTTGCATCTATGCAGGCGTGAGTCTTGGAATTGTCTCAGTTAGTGCTGTAGGATTTCTGCAGAACAACAGATGCTCTCAGAATCTACAGGTATGCTGAATAGAGGGCTGGACAAACAGCGCAGGATGTACCGTCTACCACCAGTATTGCCCACAAAATTGTGTTCCTTCCTGACAGTAGGAAAAAAAAAGTATAAGAAGTGCAGAGCCTGATGCTGAGAATGTAATTTCTGATTTGGGTTATTTTAACTATTTCACTTCTATGAAAATGACTGTATTTTTTCTTTAAAGTAAACTTTACAGATAAAGCTTTAACCCTTAGGCTATACTTCTAACATTTAAAATCTCTTTGCTTTTCCTTTGGAGCTTTCAGTAAGCTGCTGAAATTAGGGAGGAATGTACAAAAGATGTAATTGTGGTTCACTGGAAGTTCCCTTTGACCTGGTAATATACAGGATAAACCTGCAGACTTTTTATGGCGTTATGCAGCTAGAATCTTTCTTCAACAGGAGACATAGGACTGAAGTCTGACCTTAAATGATAATTCACAGAATCATAGAACCAAGTCATGGTTTGGCTTAGAAGGGACCTTTAAGATCATCTAATAAGTTAATTAAAGATGTGATGTACTTTCTGTGTCAGGAGAATAATGTAAGGTCATAGTCTACCCATGTTGCAGTGTGAACCACTGTGTCCTGCTGACAAAAAATTTCTCTCCTGAGGTTACATGATTTGTGTGTCAGTCTTTTCTATCTCAAACTGTTAGACAGATGTGGTGCATTCTGTGAAACAGCTTTTGTGTTCTTGTTGAGAGATGAATGTTTTCTCAGTGATCAAAGTGTTTTTTCCTTTGTCAAGTGCCTTACTCTGCAAGATGCTAAGCACCTTCAGGGAGGTTCTGAGTGCCTTTAGCTGCTGTTCAAAGCTGTGGAAAGAGGCTGTGCTTGGCACCTTCCATGTTTGGGCCACTAAGAGAACATGCTGAATTGTAAATATGTCCAGAATTAATTACAGCATATTTTTGTTTGCATCTTTAAATGATTGATTACTAACTCTCAGAAAGAAATGCTGTGAATTGCAAGGCAGGACAAAAAGTAATGATTTTATGTAATAACATGTACATATTAATACTGTTAATAACCCCCTGACAAATTAGATTTTCAGTACTCAGTTCACCATGAAACAATATATGTATTCTAAAAATAGTTACTTTTTGGCTTCAGAGTGCTTTTAAATCAATATGTTAGTCCTGATCTCTTAGCATGGCTGAGCGGTGATATGTTAGCTGGTTTTTCAGTGGTATCCTCACAGTCTGTGTGTTGGGGGCAGATCAGCTCATTGAGATCACAGTGTGTAAGCAGCATCAGGATGTTACAGTCTTTGGGAATTAGTAAAATGGGTTTTGTCAGAAATAAATTTCCTGGGATTGACACTTGGAAAAACACTTCTTTTAAAGATAAAATCTGAGTTTACTAACAATGAGCAATAAAACCAGTTCTTCATTGCAATTGTTAGTTCCTTTGGAGGCTGCATAATTAATTCTCACATACAGTTATTTTTCTGGTTGAGTAAGGGTTAGTGAGAGAATTTTTTATGTAAGAAGTACATGACTACTGAGATGGGTATCTGGAGCAATTGGCATTGCTGAGACAGGAGACAAGAATGAATCTAACTGCAGTGGAGGCCAGAGAAACTGTTGAACCAAATCTAGCACTTGAGTTATTTATAAGAGTGGTAGCAAGGATTCATTGTCTAGGGCTGCAGGGAAGTGTATTCTTACAGATGCTTGGCAGCAACCTCCTGATCTCTTTACGTTAGATAATGCCAACACAAATCACCTCTCCTGACCCTGTAACTGCCTCTAAAATAGTCATTTGGCATTCCTTATTCATCAGAAGGCAGCGAATGCTGAGATCATTAGTAAGCCTAGAAGACTGTGAGCAGATGCTTTGCACCGTGGTCCTGGTGCTCACACTGCTCACAGCACAGTGCTGGCTACATGCTGCACTCCCAGCTCAATGCATGCGATTTATCATGTGTGAACACTGACATTTTCCTCCTGTCAAGTCATGACAAAAGTATGATACCATCTTTCTGCAGTGGAAGGGCCTGGTTCTTCTCATCTTCTTGGTAAGTTATTCCTGCAACAAGTCCAGATGTCAATAGAGGTCTTCCTGCTTTAATCTGCAGTAATTAAGGGAGCCACGTCCATCATACTCAAATGCTATGAACCATGCTTGATATCAGATCAATGGTACAGCTTTCCCTTGTGGTGACAGATTCTGTGACTGGAATATTTAATTTAATTTAGTGTTATTTTCATAATAGTGCCGACAGTTTATGATGGGCGCTGCTTTCTTTAATTGGTGCATGCATACTTTTTATAGTGTCCTTCATAAGCATATCATGAAACAAAAAATAATTAACAGTAGGTTGGAAACTGGGCAAAAGTAAAAATTCTAGCCTCAAAGAGAGCATTTATAAAATTTCTAGATTGAAATAAAATGTTTCAACAAATAAATGCTGGTATGTTTTTATCCTGTTCACCCAGATAATGCCTTTAGCTGACTAGTTAGACTCTGTTCAGAGCAGATTTGTGTTGTTAGACTGCACATTATATACATTTCTACTGCATTTCCTTCCATCTTTTATTCAATTATTTAATTTGTGCAACACAATTGTTTTTAATCTCTTCTAAAAATTTGGCTTCTAAAACCTTAAAGCCCAAACTTAATTTTTCCTTAAAGAATGCACCGCTTACATCAGTGGCAGCTAAGTTAGTTCTACATTTGGACTTAAATTCATTGTACAAAGTTTTCCTGTTAGATATTTTAAACTTATAGATTAGTAATAAAGCTCACCTTCTTGATCTTGCTTCTGCTAGTGGTGTGAGGACTTTACGCCTCTGTCATTTCTAAGTGAATAACTTTTGGGGCATCTTCCGTGTGAAAGATGATATGCCATGGAGACAGGAATTCTTGGATCTTCTGGTGATGTGGTATGTGGAATGCCACATTATAGCCCTGTCCCATCAGGAAGATAAATCGCATACCTAGATTCAACCTCCCTGAGATGCTGAGGAGGAGGTGGAATTCACTGTTGGTGTGGGAATTCAGAGAGCTCTTTCTCTTGGTGAAATTTGCTTGTCACCACCAAAGAAGATATGAGCTCTAGGCTGCTTTATACTGAGCAAATCATGTCATTTCTAGATATAACCGGCAGGGTTGTTCATTTAGTGCAAAGAACATAATTCTGTAAAAGTCTTTTGTTCTTTGTACACTTGTCAAAATGGAAGGTCTGTGTTTCCTTTCTGAAACTAAGAAAATCTTGACGCATTTTCTAATTAAAGAGGAATAAATTTGAGATCATTCTGGTAACTATTTAGCAATAGTAGCACATTGTTGCTGAGAATAACTACAGTTGAGAAGACAGGAAATACACCGAAAAGAAGATATCGGGACAGATCTCAGCCTATGATGAGATGAGATCAAGTGATGTAATTGATGATCAAGTGGAAAAGATGGACAAAGGCTTGGCACATTGACTGTTGAGCAGATGCCTGAAAACTGTAAATGCTTACATATTTAAAGCACATAAATTAGTTTCACTTTCCATTTCCTCTGAGCTAACAACTGCAGATAGTCATTAGGATGAAACTAATTTAGGATACACAGCTTGATTTATAATTAAAGTTGTAGGTTTACAAATGGTGTAAAAGGAAATGTTACATGGCCCAGAGGACTGGAGAGACTAATGGATTTTAGTAATACTTGGAACTGCATCCTCAGGGGGGTCGAAGCTTTACACATAAGGCTCCTTTTATTTAGCAGATATTGCACTGCACTGGCAACACAAAAGTAATCTAAACAAAACCCACATAGCTAATGTTATTTAAAAACTGAGATGAATACATCTAAATTAGAAAAGGACAAATGTTGACACCAAATGGCCCTAGACTTTCTGCTGTTCTCAAACCAGAGTTATTTACTGTTGGAAAGTAGATGTACTATCAGTAGATTTTGAGCAGCTTGAAGTTATGATGTACGTTTCCATCTTGTAGAAGTCTATTTATAAATTAGAAGACATTTTGGGCATGATTCATTGACTAACTGTAGGAGTTTGTCATTATTTTAGGTGCTGTGGAGTATCTAGTTCAGCCTATGTTAAACCTTCAAAAATATGTAGGTCTTCCACGAGTCCCTTATCCTGGCAGATTTAACTATTAGTCCTTTTGTAGATGTCTTGGATGCCTAATGAAGATTCAAGTAGGACTAGATCTTCTTACTTATAACATTAGATTTATATATTTAATCATATGAATTGAGCCTTTTATACATGTGAGGAACTATGAGAGATGATTTTGCATTTCATGGGAAATGTTTTTAGATTTCATTACTATTTCATTCTTTCCAAGAAGTGAAGGTCTCCTCTATGTGGATTCAAAGCCATAGATTTAATGCAAAAGCAAATCTAAAACTGTTTTTACTGCTGTTTGATCTCTAAAGTTAACACAAAGCAAACCGTATCTACCTTATTCTTAAGAAGCATCAATTTACTGATTGTAGTTCTTTGATAAACTCTGTGCAAATAGAAGTAGTGAGGTTTCCAAGATGCGATGGGGGGAACACAATGATTGCCGTGCTTCAGGCAGTTAGGTTTTGCCCACAGCTGTTACTGATAGTACTATATGAAGGAAAAGAAAAAGAACACTGCCTCTTCTTTATAGCTGAGTTGAGCTTTCTGTGTCAGTAATTTGGTGCAGAATCTTTAACGTGTAGCCTGAGCACAGGTGATTGAGTCCTCACTGAGTGCAGTAATTACAAATTTTTTAAATATATTTCTAACCATAATTTGTCGGGGGAAAACTTCAAGAACTTTAACAAGGAGAAAAATATACCATTAAAAATTCAATAAAACAAGCATTAGGGTGAACAAGCATGAGGAATACTTTTAAACAATAACTCCCTAATAATAACTACGTTTTTGTTTTATGAAATGTAAGTTACGGGGTACTGTGTGATGCTATAAGGGAAACATAGTGCAAATTTTACAGTTGTGTCAGTCATACGTAAAGGCATAAGATGATGTTATTCTGTTTGTATAAAGGCAGTAAAATGATAATAAGAAAAGTACTGCCTGAGTTTCCAGGATGATATAAATTCATTATGATAATCAAGTAAGATCAAAGTCTTTTTACAGTAATTAGATACTGGTACTAGGCTCACTTACAAGCCAAATAATGCATCTAACGTACATTCAGCATTAGCCTGTACACATAAAATTCTTTGTTTTATTGAGAAATAAATGTTGCTTTTCCTACTATTTTTAAATTATACTTTGGAACCGGGAACTGCCACCTGGGTTTGTGTTCAGAAGACTGTTTAGGACAAGATTGTATTCATGTAAAAAATCTGCTAATACAAAAACATTCAAGAGGTTTTTTTTTTTTTAGCTTTTTGTTTTTTGTTTGTTTTTTCTTTAACTGAAGGTGACAGAATCATAGAATCACAGAACGGTTGAGGTTGAATGGGACCTCTGGAGATCATCTACCTAGCCCAGCCCTCCTGCTCAAACAGAGACACCGAGCACATCATTCAGTGTCATGTCCAGAGAAGTTTTAAACATCTCCAGGGAAGGAGACACAACCTCTCTGGTCAGCTTGTTCTGCTCTGTCACCCTTACAGTAAAGAACTTTTTCCTGGTGTTCAGACAGAACTTTCTTTGTTTCAATCTGCGTCCACCAACTCTCATCCTATCAGTGGGCACCACTGAGAATAGTCTGGCCTAACCCCCCCCTTTTAAATACACATTCATAAGATCCCCTGCGCCTTAACTACTCCAGGCTAAGCAGGCCCAGTTCCCTCAACCTGTCCTCATATGAGTGATGCTCCAGTTCTATGATCATTTTAATAGTTCTTTGCTTAACTTGCTTCAGGAGCTCCTTGTCCCTCTTGTACTGTGGTATTTGGAACTGGCTGCAGTACTCCAGGCATGGCCTAATCAGAGTTGAGTAGTGCAGAAGGACAACCTCCCTTGACCTGCTGGCAGTATTCTTCCTAATGTGCCTCAGGATACCACTGGACCTCTTGGCCACAAGGGCACATTTCTGGCTCATGGTCCTTGCTATCCACCAGGACTTTTGAGAGCTGTTTTCCGTCAGGTCAGCACCCAGTCTGTACTGGTAAATGGCGTTATTCCTCCTAAAGTGCAGGATCCTGTTCTTGCCAATGTTCAATTTCCTGAGTTTCTTCTCTGCCCATCTATCCAGCCTATCAAGAGCCTTCTGAATGGCAGCACAGCGCTTTGGTGTATCAGCCACTCCTCCCAGCTGCCCACTATCCTCTGCCAACTTTCTGGGGAGGCACTCTACCCCTTCATCCAAGTTAATGGTGAATAAGTGGAACAACATTGCACCCAGTATTTACCTTTGGAGGACACCATCAGCTATGGGCCTCCAACTAAACTGTGCCACTGATCACAGTTGTTGGAACTCTGCCATTCAGCTAATTCTCAATCCACTTCACTGTCCACTCATCTAGCGTGCACTTCCTGAGCTTGCCTGTAACAATATTATGGCAGACAGTGCCAAAATCCCTGCTGAAGTCCAGGTTGGTAACATCCACTACTCTTCCTACATCTGTCCAGCCAGCTGTCCGACTGTAGAAGGCAATCAGGTTGGTTACGCATGATTTCCCTCTGGTGAATCCATGCTAACTATTCCTGATCACCTTGTTGTGTTCCACATGCTTAGAGGTGGCCTCAAGGATGAGTTGTGCCATCACCTTTCCAGGAATGGAGGTGAAGCTGAATGGCCTGCAGTTCCCTGCATCCCTCTTCTTGCTCTTTTTGAAGACTGAGGTGACATTTGCTTTCTTGTAGTCGTCAGGCACCTCTTCTGATTGCCATGCTCTTTCAGAATGTTTGGGAGTGTTTTTGTTGCTGATGTATTGGAAGAGGCCCTTATTGTTTCCCTGGATATCTGTAGCCAGATTTAATTCCAAATGGGCACTGGCCTTCCTCATCACATTTCTGCATGCAGGATGTTTGTTTTAGGAGGTTGTTTGTGTTTATTTAATTTTCTCAGTATTTCATCATGTCTATTATTAGAGATAAAATTCCTGACTAAAACAGACCAGCAGTTTGGTCTAGCTTGTGCGTACACATTTTTCTATTCTGAGTTAATCTAATTTTCTGCTGGTACTATGTGTAACTCAATTCAGAACTGGAATGTTTTTAAAAGTAGTAGCACATCCTGGAGTCAGATCATTCACTTGAATATCGTTGGATAATTCATGTTGCTTGGAGTTAATATGTTATGTCCAGACTGAACAGACAATTCTCTAGAGCAGACGATGGGACCAGTCTAAGACAGTCAACAAAATCTTATGCCAAATACTAAGATAAAGCTCCTTTCAATGATGGTAAGATGAGACTTACCTATGTAGCAGTAGAGTATGGGGTATTGGGTTGTCAGTCCTACATACCCTGTTTTTGCTAGTGCAAATTACTGTTTTAACTGTAATGCTATAATATGCTTGAAAGACAGCTCCTTCACCTATGCTATTGCTATGGAATGTTGCACAGCTGTGTTCCCATACTATTACATAGAAAAGTAAGATTTAGATGTGTGTATGTTTGTGTATACACATGAATATGATAACTTCTTAAATTCTTGTTATTAATATACAATGATGACATTGCATATGGGTTAGAATTTAATTATTCTGTGGTTATAGTGAGAATTTTAAAGGAAAATGTTACTTTTTTATGCTGATGTAGTAATAATGAGTCAATAATTGGAGTGCTGTTCTCTAAATAGGGATATTAGAAGGCATTATGTACCAGAGGTACTTTCTTTTGGCTTAGCTGATGATCTGACCATCTGTGGGCACAAAAGATCTTGGGAATATTACTGTAATAACCTAGTTTAGTGACCAAAGTTCATTATGAGTAATGGCCTTCAGATGAACTTTCCCAAACTATTACTATTACTTTGTCATGTTGTCCTGTTTATATATGCAATTTTATGAATTTTAATCCGCTATCAATCATGTTGATAGTCTAAACAAAACTCTCATTGCAGACGGTTTGCAAAGGTATGGAATACTCTAATCCCCTGTAAATATTGATCATGGTATCTTTGCCGATGTGCATGGGCCCTGCCTTGAGATGATTGAAGCCTACTGTCAGCAAATGACAGATGAGTGACTTCTGTCCTGTTATACCTCTTGGGCATGAAAGTCTCTCATCACACTATTCTTCCAGATTGTAAAGCCTACAAGTAATCTAAATAAATAATAAGAAGTTTGGTGATCCACTGGGATCTTATCAATGTTATAAAGCATGCTGAATACATATTAAAATAAAGGGCCTATTACGCCCTGAGGAATGGGATAGTTGCTCTTCATTTCTGTTAGAACTCAGGATCAATTTTAAGGTGTTTCACTGGTTCACTAAAATTTAATAAATTCAATACACTGGGGAACTGTATAACATATTTATTGCAGGATATTTTTAATTCACACATAGTTTATTTATACTTCTTTTTCTTCTATCACAGCTTAGTAAAACACAAATGTAGCTGATGAATTCTGTAACTATGCTATGTGATATAGGGTTAGTGTCAGATGAGACTTAACAGAGCATATCCTACCTAAAATAAGACAGAAGAAAATGTTTAATAATAATCTCAAAAATAAATATTTTTTCTAGTTTAAAAAGAAAATGAAAAAAAGGTAGCTTTTGATAAACATTTATATCCAGAGACATCTATTACAGATATTTTCTTTCCCTTGTGCAATACCAGCCTTACCACTTCTGTAAATCAAAACCTTTTGTATTGCTCTGATGGAGACTGGAAGTGACATTTAGAGATATAACAGACCTGTCTCAACTAATAGCAGTTTAGAAAGTTCTAAGGGGCATGGATTTTTTGGAAGATAGATGAATGTAGAAGCCTGAAATAGTGAGGCTTTGTTCTCCTTCTCAGGCAACAAGAAAGAAATAATTCTTTATTTTGTTCAATTTTCTTGCAGTGCTCAGTGTCTATAATGAGAAAAGTATTTTGTCTGTGGAAAAAGACAACAACAGCAACAACAAAAAAACCCAGATACTAAAGTGTATGGCTTTGCACTGCTTATTGAAAGCCGATGGTCTCACTTTGCACTTTTCATTGAAAGCCAAAACCTGCATCCCAGTAACTCATTACTCAAGCTGGTAAGAGCTAGGTCCTTTGAGAAACAGCAAACAAGAGGGGCTATAAAAGCAGAAACCTCTCCCATGTCTGTGTCAGCAGTGGCTGGTATACACCCTTGGCTGAATGTATTTGCACAATAGACTACATGTAACATACAGTTAGGGAAAGTTAAAAATTAGGGAAGTTATAGTATGTTCTGGTTTCCAGCAGGGTAGAGGAGACAAGGCAAGCGTAAACCTGACACTTACCTGGCTAAGATGGGGAGCCGAAAACATAAGGGATTGAAATGGCAGGCAAAAGTGACTACTAGAATGAAGCAATGTGTTTCAGCCATCCAAAGGTACCATTCCGGTATTCCTAGCTACCATGGAAAACAGTAGTTCCATTGTTAGATAAACAGTGAAACAAACACTCATAATGGCTTGGAAAAATACTGAGAAAACAGGCAACAGAGGGACGATGTGACACAGTAGCAACACACGTATTTGACATGAGTGTCTTGTTGTCATATAGGTCTGAAATTTGAAGAAATGCAAGAAAAATTTGGGGAGGAATTCTTCAATATCTGCTTTGATGAGAACGAAAGAGTTCTTCGAGCTGTAGGTGGGACCCTTCAAGACTTCTTCAATGGCTTTGATGCTTTGCTGGAGCACATTAGAACTTCATTTGGAAGACAGGCCACCCTGGAATCCCCATCTTTCCTATGCAAAGAGCTCCCTGAAGGCAACCTCATGCTTCATTACTTTCATCCACATCAGATTGTGGGGTTTGCAATGGTGGGAATGATAAAGGCCGCAGCAAAGAAAATTTACCGCTTGGACGTGGAAGTAGAACAGGTCACTAACGATAAGCTGTGTTCAGAGGGGACGAACCCAGGTAATTGCAGCTGTCTGACTTTCCTTATCAAAGAACACGAAAATGCAAATATCACAAAAGCACTTCCATCGGGAACTTCCCATTCTCCCTTGGATCTGAGGATTAGTATCAGCACCTTCTGCAGAGCATTCCCCTTTCACCTGATGTTTGATCAAAACATGTTTGTTCTTCAGCTGGGAGAAGGTCTAAGGAAGCAGCTCAGATGTGACACCCACAAAACACTGAAATTCCAAGACTGCTTCGACATAGTTTCTCCTAAGATCAGTGCCACATTTGAACGAGTCCTCCTGAGGTTATCTACTCCCTTTGTTATTCGGACCAGACTTGAGGATTCTGACTCTGAAAATAAAGACAAGGTAAGAGCATTAATTTGGAAGGGGTAGTGCGTATATGTATGTGATGAGAGAGAAGTTTTTGTTCAGAAAGAAACATCTAAAGTCCTGGGTATTGTGGAAAGCTCAATTAAGTCTTCCAAACAGAGTTAAGTGGTATACCTCAGCCAAGTGAGTACTTTTTTAAGGCTTTGCCTGAGATGTCGTAGCAAATCATGATATTGTCATTGAGAAAATTCTCTTCAGTGAAGTTACTTAATTCAATTTGAATCAGAAGAGTGACGATTTTTAGAAAATGCCCGTATCTAATCCTTAATTTCACTCCAGCTATATTATGATTACAGTAATAGTTATTAAATAGTTATTAAAGTGGGGAATAGCTTTCAATATATTTTCTGAAAGACTCTTGCTGCAGCGCTCACATAGCTACTTTTATATCCTGCTTCCCAATTTGGAAACACTGCTTTTGACTGTGTTTCTCCTCATCTCTCACCCTGCTTTCAAAGAACCAGAGCTGTAAATGGTATTTGTATCACTTAACACTAGTTTTAATGTTTCCCAGTCTTTTAAAATAGTACTTGTCCCTCTACTCTGCCTCTTCCTTCAGTGTTTCAGAAGAGTTACCTCAACTAGTGTGCCCTATATGGAGTTCAGTGCGTCCCATGTGAAATCGTCTTCTAGAATAGACCTCCACAAATACTTGGATGAGAGTGCCTTATTGCATATTCTTGAATTCATGGAAAACTTCTTGCTGCGAAGTGAGATTCCAGCTTTATGCACTAACACAATTAATAATTTGTGCTTACATTGAAAGAGTGTGCTTGGGTTCTTTGGAGATACTGCAGTCTGAAGTGAAATAGTGACTGATTTTCAGAATTTTTAAGAGTTAGTAACCAAAACCAGTCAATCCTAATCACACTGGATACTTACCTACCAAATTTCTGCTTAAAGGTGGCACATATACAATTCAGATGATCTGGATATGGCTTGAGAAATTCCACCTCTGCTTTGCTACTCACACTGGGCCAGTGTCAGAACAGCTCCTGTGATAACAACATATGGAATTCTGGGCTCTTTTCAAAATATAGCCACTTCTGACAGCAGTAATGTTTCCACCTTCTCTTTCTCACTACTCTTTGGCACCAATAAAAATAATTCTGCTTCATTTTCCCCTTGAAACAACATATTGCCCCAAGAGAGGCAAACTGGTGCTTCTCATTTTGTATGAATTGATGTATTCAACCTACTTAAAACCAAGAGGGATTTTGTTTTTCAGAATATATCCTGAAAGTCACCTGAGCCTATAATTATGAAAAGAAAATGCATGAAGAGTTAGAAGTTTTAGCTCTAAGCTTCCTTGTGGCATGGTTGTTTATCTTTTGAAAGAGGCTTGTGCCATATTCTTTCCACCCCTGAGCCTCTCCAGCCGTTTCAGGTATCTTCTGCCCTGGGACAGAGTCCCAGCTCCTTGACAACCTTCTGCTCTTCTTGAATCTGCTGTAAATGACTCTGAAGAGGAGTGTGTTGACTCATAGTTTTCCTAACCGTACATTAACAATCAAGCAAACTCACTTTCTTACTTGGACAGGTATTGCATACCTGTGGCTTGCTCACATGAGAAGCATCGGGGAGTGGAGCAGCTGGAGGGAGGTTTAGTAGCCAGCTTAGGAAAAAACTCTGCTTTCAAAAACTTGTTCTGTACCATCAAGCTGAGTCACTACAGGTGAATTATGAATTCAATCATTGTGGTGCCCAGCTGCCGCTCAGGAGTGTGACCCTCTCTGCCTTAAAGCTGTGTAGAGTCAGACCCTGAACACCAAGTGTCAGCACACTAACACAGTGGGAATTTTCATTTCTTGAGAGGCAATTAAAAGGAAAGGCCAGTAAAGGAAATCTTTTGTCTGCCAGTAGTTAGGGGTAAATTTTTTATTGAACAGTAAGGTGCAAATGAGAGATAAAATGCTGATGGCAAGGTGCAAGAGACCTGGTGTAAACCTAGTGCTGCAGGTATGGGAACAACTATGTAGAGGTAATTTATTCTGATTCACTGATTCTGTAAGTACTTTCCAAAAGTTTCTGTGAATAATTACGGAATTAAACAAAGCTCAGCATGTGATTTTGCTAGATACCCAATTTTTTTTTTTCCTGTTCAAAATGAAAGGTTGCACAGACTCAAGTCATAATTGCCTTGCTTTCATAGATTTTGAGAGAAGTGACAAGGCAATACTGTTATCTCATGCTGAAGTCCTTAATTTTCTACTGGATAGAAAAAGTAGACTGAGCTTTAGAAACTTCATGCCATGCTGTATTCCCAAGGCTCAGGTCACTCAAGTATCTCACAAGTCTTTTCAATAGCTGTTTGGAAGTTGAGTGTTGGACCAGTAGGTCAGTGCTGTGAACAGGATTCCAGAAACAATTAGCAGTAACTAGTTTACGTATTTCCCTATTTTTCTGTCACATATGTTTATTCAGTTTTTACTGGAGTTGTGTCCCACTTAAAGTGATTTCTTTTTACTTAAAGGACTCTGCTGTGATCTCATTACTTTTCAGACTTGGTTACTTTAAATGGCACTTGAAGGGATGCAACCCAGATGACTGCTGCAGTTTTTAAGCTACTTAGGTATCTCAATGCTTTTTTCAGTAAGAGAAAAAAAAATTAAAAAGGCTTTGTGGTAAACAGATGACCTTTCAGCCTCTCTTCAAAGTATTTTTATCTTTATTTCAGTGCATAAAATAGATTTTTTTTTTTTTTCAGGCTGGCAGTGAGAAAGACAGAATAACAAAATAATTTTAATTTAGTACTTATTCAACAAAACAAAGTGCAAGGTTTTGCATGTGGGTAAAGATAATCCCAGATACATATACAGACTGGGAGAAGAAATCACTGAGTACAGCTCTGCTGAGAAGGACTTAGGGGTTCTGGTTGACGAAAAACTTAACATGAGTCAGCAGTGTGCACTTGCAGCCTGGAAGGCCAATGGTATCCTGTGTTCTACCAGAAGAGGGGTGATTGCCCCCCTCTACTATGCCCTCATGAAGCCTCAGCTGGAGTACTGCATCCAGGTCTGGGGCCCACAACACAGGAATGATGTGGAGCTGTTGGACAGGGTCCAGAGAAGGGCAACAAAAATGATCCAAGGGCTGGAACACCTCTCCTATGAAGACAGACTGAAGGAACTGGGCTCATTCAGCCTGGAAAAGAGAAGGCTGCAAGATCTCATTGTGGCCTTCCTGTATTTAAAGGGAGTTTATAAACAGGAGGGAAATCAACTTTTTACACAGGTAAATAGTGATAGGACAAGGGGGAATGGTTTTAAACTAAAGGAAGGGAGATTTAAATGTTACGGGAAAGTCTTTTACTGAGTGGTGAGGTACAGGAACAGGTTGCCCAAAGAGGTTGTGGATGCCCTGGAGGTGTTCAAGGCCAGGTTGGATGAGACCCTGAGCAATCTGATCTAGTACTTGATCTAGTGGCTGGCAGCCCTACCTGTGGCAGGAGGGTTGGAATGTAATGATCCCTGAGGTCCCTTCTAACCCAAGCCATTCTATATGATTCTATGATTCCAGCTCTGTTTTCTGATAGAAGTAAGTCACAACTCATGATCTTTCCTTAACTCAGCACCCAGCGACAAATTAAAAAACATCTGTCCTGACTTTACAATTGTTATGTCCTTGTCCTATTTATGCAAAGACTCAGTTGCGTGTTTTGGTTTACTGTGATTTCACAGAATTGCAGAATGGTTATGTTGTAGGGGAGCTCTGGAGGTCATCTGGTTATCCCAAAGTTTGATATCTTGTATTTATTACAGCATTCTAAATCTGTGAACTACAGCCTCCTATTTGGATACTCATTTACTGTATGAACAATTGTGGCCGTCTAGTATCTGTACAGCTCTTTAGATGTATAAAAGCTGAATGTGATTGGCCTCTGGGGTTTTTAATTTTCTCATTCAACCAAATCCTTGGTATTTTTGTTTATAGTATGGCACTACCCAGATGCCAAAGGGAGAGCTTTGCTGCTCTACTTACCCTAACATTCTGTTATTTTCTACATTTCATACTAATTTTTAGTCAGTTTCGTTCCTTCCTCCCTTCTTCCTCCCTCCCTCCCTTCCACTGGAGAGCTTCACTTGCATGCAGTCACATTTTCCATATTATGGATATTATCCCTAAACAACAAGATCACAAATATTGTGCTTTCTATAGAAACTCATTTTACATCACTCTATCTGGGAACAATTATTTACTGCAACAATCAGAAACACATTTATTGTGAAAATTATCTAGATGGTGTCAATTGCTTGTAGCTTTACATGTGGTTACTCTGTAAGAGTTTAATGAAAGTTAATGGATTCACATATGGAGTAAGATATTATTCAAGTTAGGAAGGTAAGGCCTTAACATATCTGCTAGGCTGCTCCACAGCCCCTATCAAGCCCATTCACTGAGATTTCCTCTCCATGGAGATGCCGCATGTGAGAGTTCTGTTGGCTGCATGCTTTGTGGTCAGGGCAGTAGCTGCCTGCCTAGTCCTTGTCAGGTCCCCTTACCCAAGCAACTGGCTGCTATGCATTGCTGTGCCCTCCCTGGCAGCATGTCCAGGTGCTCGCACAAAGCAAGTGCCATGTTTGCAAACAAGTCTCTCCCTGACTCTCTCACCCACACAGAGAATGTGCTGACATGACTGTTTTAATGTTTTACTTCTGGGCATTACCTAGATTTTTGTTGTAACAAGACTGCTCTCTGCCATCTGAGGTTCTGCAGGACTTCTTTCTGAAACTGTGACTTGACATGCTTGCTAAAAACAATTAGGTATGAATTAGGTATTACTGCTTTCTTAGCTTAAAGAATAGAGAAAGTTGAAAGTGAACCAGGAAAGAAATTTGGGTCTCTGCCAGAAATTCTGCAGCTGTGTTTTCCCTGTACTACTGATCTCCTGTTCTCTTTCAGACTAACAGCTCTTTTCCGTCTCTCATACATGGATATTCACCGGCCTTTGACTTGCTGTTAGGCCTCCTTACACTTTAATTCAAAGGCCTTGTTTAAGAATAAAACTTGCACCTAAAACTGCACTAACTAAAGTGGGCATAATTTTTCTGGGAGGATGTTTTCCCTTTGCATATGCCATTTTACTAAAATCACAACTTGCCCAGGAATTCAGAAAAATGTTCTGGAAAATAATTGCCTTGTTATGTGTTACAGTATTTTGTTACTTAGACTTAAATATTTTTTACTAGGAAAGGCTTTTTTTCATTATAAATTATAATACAGTACCAAAAAAATTATGAAACATTGTTTTTGACAAATACAGTCCTCTTAAAATGTTATACCGCAAGAAGTTCCAGATGCCACAAATTATTCAGATTATCAAGAAACACCAACTCTTGTAATGATAAAACATCCAGCAAAATGGAAGTGCCAGCTTTTTATAGCTCAGTACTACTGACTGTGCAGGCTGTCTGAGCCAGCACCTCGGCTGTTGTCAGTGGAAAGGATTGTGGTAGATGAACTAGACAGCTCCAGCAGGAATTTGTCCCAGTGCACTGATTTAAATTAATTCATAAATAGAGAAAAATAAACCAGTCCAGTGCCAAGATTTAAATAACAGCATATATATTCTGAGGAAGTTAGATTCTATAATGTACAGATGGACATGTAGTAAATGGACAGAACTTTAAAAATGCTGATTTACAAACAGTTCATTTGAAAATGTAAGCTGGTTCCGTGGAAGTTGGTGCATTCATTCCCACTGATCTGTTTAACTGTGAAGTAATAATTCTAGTCTTTCCATGGTAAAAGGAACTGCCATCGCTAGGTTAAATATTTCCTTTCAGACACTCAGTTCTGTGTTTGCTAGATGTGATCAAATCTAAAGTGCATCTGTTCCAGGCAATCTGATTCTTACAGTGACTGACAGATGATGGTTAATGAAAAACATAAGCTTGCAGTATTCTTTTCTTCAGTGCACCCTCCCAGTTTTAGCACTGCAAGGATGAAAGCACATCCTACTGCAGCGGTGCCCAGAGGGTGGTGCCTCGTAGACCCCACTGGACTACTCCATAATTTTCTTCAGCACCTTCTGGGCCAGGAAGAATTCATAGCATCAGCTCCTGTGGATTCCTGTGCCAATAAGGTTTACTGTTTACTAGAAACTGAGTGAAGTTGAGACCTCTCTGGTGGCATGAGACACTTTCAGCCAAGTCAGCAGGGATCCTGTGTGCAGGAAGTCTACTTGCTCATTGCTTCCCCATTGCACTTTGCCATGGTGTTAGAAAAATCTGTAAAAAAATACTTTTTTTTTTTTTTTTTAATCCAGGAAGAACACTGTCCTTCGTTTTATTTTGAGTATATTCTTTATCTGCCACTTTTTATTTATATTCTGAACCAAGTGAATGAAATGAGTGATCCTGACATTGGCAGACCAATCTTAAACCCACCACACACAACCTTGAAATGTTTTGCTATTGTTCTGTAACTGTTTCTCCTTCTCTCCTAATAAAATTCAAATGAAGTGGCCTGAAAGTCATTCTAGCATGAGGGGCATCTGTCACTTATGATCCAGAAATTCTAATTTTTCCCAGAGCTGATTTATTCACAGTCAGTCAGCCTTTGACACTAAGCTCCCATTTCTTTGCAGGCTCCTAGAGCTCTCAGAATCAAATTGCGTCTTCACTTTCTTCTGATGCTAATATCCCACCCGTTCGCTTGTCAAATTGTGTTTAGACTTTGATGGATTTCAAGATGAATTGGATTGGCTGCCTTGACAGCTACTAGGGACCATGATGGGTTATGAGAAACAACAGATGACATGACTTTCTCAACTCACTAACAGCTGTACATTGGAGAACTTATAATAACACTGTGAAAGAGGCCCAGAGTTTTTAACATTTCCTCTTCAATAAAGCCAATGAAAATGTCATTTTTAAAATGTTTTCAGTGGCAGGACTTGAATAAGTCTAACAGTCCAGAGATAAAATTCTCACTTCTTTCCATTAGCTGAAAACCAAAGAAACTGTTTGGAAATTATTTTGTGGAGTCAAGTGGCTATTAAACAAATTCGACTCCATGGTGAACTCTGCCCTCTTATGATTTGCATTATTTTTCTGTGATAAGGAAGCCACTTGCACATGGAAATGTCCATCTTTCTATAACTGATAGAAAGCATTTGAATGGGTTTCTAAATTACAGTGTCATAACTGAAACGAGAGAAGCAATTCATTAAGTTTTACATTATACAGTAAGAACACTCAGACAGAACTTGGTTTGGTTTTCAGGAATGTACTTTTTCTAACTCTCTCTTCTAGTGATAAAATTAATTATTGGTTATTTACAGTGCATTTTTTATCTTTTCCCTCATTTTCTCATGTGAGTTCTCAAGTGACTGTGCTTTCCCTGGCATCACAGTCCTCTAATCTGAGTAGGTGTGATATCAAAAAAGCCATTTTCCTTGGCATGGTTGAATTAAAGTAAAAAGATTAGATCACTCTTTATGTTCCTTCATCTCTAACAGTTCTTTCTGGGCAATACATGTAGTCAAGCTAAGTCGTTCTGTGTGTCTCTTCATAGAGGCTGAATTGCCCTTAAAATGAAGAGGCAAAGCCCAAGTATCACTCTCTGTGCTGATGGATTTTGTGTGGGAGGTCCCATGAGAGCGTGATAGGAAATCAGAGGCTGTGTGAACTCCTGAGTGTGCCTCTAAGCATAAACACTTAGCTCACTGCTGTGGTGCAGTGAATGTGAGCCTGGCACTCCGTGTCAGTGGTTTTCAGTTACAAGGTCATTTCTATGCAGCACATTCCAAATGCCCCCCGCAGACCTGGAATCCTGCTGAATTGTGCCAGATTCTGCTCCTGGGATGGGACAGCCTTGGGTTGATGTATGGACTAGGGGATGAGAGGCTAGATAGCAGCCCCGTGGAAAGTGATCTGTGGGTTCTGGTCATCAGCAAGTTGAATGTGAGTCAGCAGTGTGCCCTGGTGTGACCGGGCCCAGAGCTGCCACAGGGCAGGGGGAGGGGTTGTGCTCTCTGCTCTGTACTGTGCGGCCTCGTCTCCAGCACTGGGTGCAGTTTGGGCCCACAGTATAAGAAGGGCATAAAGCTATAAGGGAGAGTCCAAAGGAGGCAACAAAGATGGGGAATGACTTGGAGGGTAAAGGAGCAGCTGAGGTGCCTGGGTGTGCTCAGCCCAGAGCAGAGCAGGCTGAGGGGAGGCCTCGTGGCGGCTGCAGCTCCTCACAGGGAGCAGAGAGGCATCGCTTTGCTCTGCTCTCTGTGACAGCGACAGGGCCTGAGGGAAGAGCACAGAGCTGCGTCAGGGGAGGGGCAGCTGGGTCTGCACCAGAGGGCTGTGGCCATGGAACAGCCTGCCCAGGTCAGTGGGCACGGCCCTGAGCTGCTGGAGTTGAGGGAGCGTTTGGACTACATCCTCAGTCAGAGGGTTTGAATTTTAGGTGGTTGTGTTTGAATATGGGAGTTGGACTCAGTGACTGATCACTGAGGGGCCTCTTCAGCTTGGGATATCCTATGGTTATATGATTCTATGACCCTGCTCCTACAGCATGCTCCTTGTCTGGATTACTTCAGGTTATCCATAGAGTGGCCCTGTGTGGCCAAAGAGTCCAGGGAGTTGAAAGGCACGTTCCCACTTTTGCCTTCCACAGTATGTTTTGCCTTGAAGTCTCAGATAAGAACAGTAGTCTGCTATTTGATCTTGACTGTAGCCTGGTAGTTTTGGACTTGTGTTGGACTTTCAGGTTTGGGTCATCAAATCCTATCTTATGTGTATCTAATTTTCTCGGTTTGTATTGTAATAGTGCATAATGTCTCTAAATATTGCAATTTCTTTATGCTCACCGCACACTCATCTTGTCCTGGATTGATCATGCTTTATTTCCAACTGAGGCAAAGGTATGAATTATTGAAAGTGTTTGTTTTGTCAGCCACAGACCTAATCAGAATAGACAGCTGACAGCAAATTGTTTTTCATGTGATTTGTTCCACTTTTTGATTTCTTTTTCATTCGAGGAACTTAACTGAGTCAAACATAATCAATTTTGGGGTTGGAAACTCAGAGAAAAAGAGTGCTACCATGATGCAACACCTAGCTTATTTTGCAAGTTGCTCCACTAAGAATGATTAGTGGTTGTAGGAAAGAGCGAGATAATAATGATTTGCAAAAGTCAGGATTCACAAATATGAACTTGCAAAAGCCAGATGCTGATTTCCTAATATGTAGGTGCAGTGTTTCTGTAATCTTTGAGCAATAATGACAACCTTAGTGGATGCAGAGTGGAAATGGTGATATGAATGAGTTTGACTGGGTCACGTTGTGCTGCCTTTTAGAATTAGTGAGTGTGTGTGATATTTAACCTGCTCTATTCTCCTCAGTCTTCCAAGGGCAATGACTGACAGTCTCAATAACAGCATACCACCTATCACCAGGCAAGTGGTCCCTTCCTGCAGTTCTAATGAGCATTTTAGCGCACCTTTTGTTGCAAGGAAAGGGCCTGCTGAGAAAGCCAGGAGTATTCTCTCAGGAAGAGTGAGCCTTTCCCTTGCAGTTCTTTTCACTGCAGAGAATGGAATCAATATCCAATCATGTAGCCCAGTCAGACACACCAATGCTTGAATGTCTATGGATGTGCTGCTCTGGGTATGTTCCTTCGGCACAAAGTTATGTCAGTACCCAATATATTAGATGTAGGAGTTACATAAACCACGAAATACTGCTTAGGTGGAACGCAGATATGTGCCAAGGTTCTTCTGCATATGCTAAGTTGTAAAAGGAGGAAAAAATAAAAATACAAAGTTCTCTAATGTGCTGTCTTGAGTTTCACTCAATTTTTTGTAGTTTGTCTAATTCATGTTTTTTTTTTTTTAATCTGCTTTTTATAGCTGTCCATATTCATGTTCTCTTGTCTGTGACACAATTTCTTTAAAAAAACTATTTTAAAAAAAGTAACATTTTGGTTGAAGAAAGTGAAATCGGTTAACCCATAAAATAGTGTTTATGTTATTTGTTTCTACCTTTGGCTTTTGTCAGTAAGGATTTAGAATGAGTATCTGAAAAGACAGTTAAATGTCCTTTATCCACTGACCCAGAACACATGTGAGATGTCCCTAATACAAATTTTCCTCCAATATTATTTCAAAACTGAACGAACTTGTTCCTCTTTGTGATTGCATGCAAACAATAAACGTTTGTTACTTTGACACCACGGATGGAAGTTAACATTTTGTAATTCAGTCTTAGGTGAAGAAGCATTTAAATATTAAGTTGAACACTTTGATGAGTACAGTGTCTAATTCCCTTGTGAGTGTAATTTATTTTATGATATTTGTAATGCTCTTTCTTTGCTTCAAAGAAGTGGAATTGATTTGCTTGTTCACACTGTACAGCAGCTTTCTCATAATGTTACTTAACTGTGAGATCACTGGCAGAGCAGGGTCTGTGCGGCTCTTACAGGAATATAAACATATTTTCATTTTTGCATTGCCTTTCTCTTTCTTTGAAAATACATCCATTGAATCCTTTTTGCCTTACCTATGTGCATAAAGTTATTGTACCTAAAGCGAGCTCTCATGAGCGTATGATTTGATCTTGCAATTCAGCAAGGAATTGCTATGTCTTTCCCACAGTGTTTTCCTATGAATGTGCCAATGGCTTTAGTAGATTACTGTTGCGACTGGAATTGGTAGGATGCGATCACGTCATTTCTCAGTATTTGAGTCTACTACTTCCAGTCTCAGATGTTGAACTGGTAGCTTAAGAAATGTTCCAATGAAAACATGCTTTTATTGGATCCTTCGTATGATAGTTCAGATACTATTACCAAATTTTTAAAAAAAGATGTCTTATGTTGACCAATTACGAAGATGACTACTTCTGAAATTCATCAAACAGGAG
>PPHD01007858.1:0-22486 GCA_002909625.1 Bambusicola thoracicus
GGTGCAGCCAGGCTCCACCCCTTCCACTCACTCAGGTGAAACTGCATTCACCTGTGCCCCTGCAGCTGACTCAGCACTGACCTCAGGTGGTCAATCAGAGGTTCAGGCCATGATTCAACAGTTCCCATACAGTTCTACAAAGTTAGCTTTGTTTAGGCTAACAAAACAACGTCTTCTCTGAATGAAAAACGTCACTTATAATGTGAAAGCCTGTAATGTAAGTCAATAATCTCCTCATTTGTGTCAGCTCTCCATCTTATATGAGTAACATGATGGGCTGAGTTAAAATAATTATCATAGGTCTAGCTGTCAGAACACCTGGATAAATTGAAACACTACTTTTCAAAATAAATAAATAAATAAATAAATAAAGTTGAGAAATAAGAAGTTTCTTACTGTTGGGTCATCTTGGATAGAAAATTCTTGAATTTTTTTAAAAAATAAACATGTAGGAAGTAAGCAAGCAAGCAAGAAAGAAAAAAGGAGAGAAGGGAGGAGAGGGAAGGGGGGGGAAGGGAGGAAAGGAAAATGGAAAGCTTCCTATAGAAGCACTGCATGGGAATAGCTCGGGCTTTGTCGCCATCAAGGGATAGCAGCTCTTACAGACGCTGATTTCCAGTGCCCTGAAAGGAGAGCAACTGCAGACAAACCCTTATTATGGTGTATACAGGAGTTTTCCATTGCATTTGCATTGCTGGAAGCTCTTTTCAAAGCCACATTTGCAAACAGTATTCAAAAGCAACTATGTCTCACACGTATTTTCCTGAGCTGCTGTGCAAGCTCCGTCTCCTTGCAGTTTTACAGTCATTTTGAACTTTGAAGGTGCCATGTGTGATACTGAGTGTACTGAAATGTGTTCCAAGGGCCTGCATGGCAGCTCTGGGGTTGGATTCCCTCATGCCATGAAAGCATGAATGGAGGCCACTGCTCAGTCAGCATCCAATTAACAAGCTGCATGCAACCACAGATTCAGTACATGCTATGTATATACATTACCAGCTGCTGTTTCATAGTAAAGGAATTGACCTAAAATAATCCCCAGCAGAACTGTGAAATAGTGAGTATGAGCTCACTCATAAACACTGACTCAGAAAGGCTTTAAAACAACAGATTTCTTTTGGTGAAAGGAGAAACCACACCAAAATAGCAATCGTGTAAGCCCTGTAGCAGGCAAAACATACACTTTTCAAAGCATACCTTAATAACAGCCCCAAACTTAGCTTTTTTCCTCCCTCAGTAGCTGTTGAGGTGAACACTTTTCATTTGATTTTCCACTGGTGGCCACTGCACCATCCTCTCACTGCTCATCATGTCACAGCACCTTCTACTCTGCTTCAGCTCTTCAGAGGGAAGCCAGGCATAAAGGCTGAAGACCTTGAAAAGAAACATTCCTAGTTGGATTTACTTGTACCTTTCTTTCTCTTTCCCAGCCTTTATCATTTTGTTTTGAAATTCTTTTGTTCAATGTTTTTAACTAAAGCACTGACTAAAATCCATTGAGATTGACTACCTCTCCTCATATTCAGACCTAAATTGTAAGCTCTTTTCACCCTAACAGCAACATTTGGCCTTGTTTTAATTTTCCCTTATAAGAAAATCCAAAATGGACAGAGCAATGTTACTGGTTGAGGCCTGGCTGCAGAGCTCACAGGTGCCCACAGCACAGTACAGGCCAATTCTGCAGCGGTACTGAGGAGAGTGGAGTGTTAGGGATAAGGAAGGAGTTAGAGCAGAAACTGCTACAGCAAAAGGAAGGTGCACCAGTGGAAGACGACCTTGAGGGGAACTGGAGCCCTGAAGAGCCAAAGCCTTGGCAGCAGTCTTGTCTAGAGCAGATGGAAGCAATTCAGTGCTTTTCAACAGCAGTAGTGGAAAAGGTCAGACTAAGTGGCGTATGTACATCTTTTATTGCCTTCAACTTACGTAACTCCAGCGTTAATGTCAGACCTTCATATTCATTTTGAATATCTCTTTGCTTGTTGGTACAGATCCATACTCAAAAAACACTGCACTGAAATGGAATGCAATCTAAAACTGAACATCATTTCCAGTTATTCTTTTGACCCACAAGTTTCCTTCTGAGTTCCAGTACAGTTGACATTGCTGGACAGTTTATGAATTGAACTGCTGAAATGCACTGAATGGCCCAAATACAGGTTAGAAGCACCCTTCAAGCTAGAATACCTACTTTTCAAGCTTGCAGTTGCTGTTCTTGTTAGCAAAGCTTGTTACATCCAAAGGTCATGGGGAAAGCTGACTGCTATCGCCCAAAGTCTCTATGCTTGCTTCCTTTTTCCTCCTCTTTTCTCCAACTTTCCTTTCCCAGACTAAGCAAACTATTTTTTTCTGTCTTTATTCAATAGACATTCGTTATGGTCTGTTAGTTGCCCTCCTCTGCATTTGTACCCATTTTCTTTGGCTAGAATAGATACACCAGCCACTGATAACATTTATGATTCTAACACAGTAGAACAAAATATTTACCTGAAAAAACCACTTGTACAGCAGTATTATTACTGCAATAACTCAAGTTACTTTTTTGTTTGTTTGTTTTTACAGCACTTCAGTACCTATTTGACTATTTCTGTTCCCTGAGTAGAGTTCAGCTGCACTCTAGTGGCTGTATTCCAGGATTTCAGGCACTTCTGAATTGCCTTAACTCTGTATTTCCACCCCCTCAAAGTAACACAACTCACGAGTAACGCTTCTTTAAGTACGTACATCATTGCTGAGGGTTCAGTTCAGAAAAAAGGATGCATATCATTCTCGTGAAATTGCATTTGAAACCAGTATCTGAGACACGGCTTTACTCAAACCATACAATCAAGATGCAAGCAGGTGGATTAACACTCACCTTAAGGCTGTCTCTATTGAAGCGTCACATAAATAATTCAAGTATCAAATCTGCAGTGTCAGCCATTCAGCGTGCCGTCTCCGTGCTGCACAATCCGTTGCTACTCGCTCGCATTTTGTGTTGGTCTGTGATTTCGCCGCTAGGTGGGGGGGAAGTTCCATCCCTACAAAACAGCTTTGGTGGAAAGACTCGTGGTGGATCTCAGAGCACAGACACGGCAAGCTCCAGGTTAACACTTGGCTCTAAGATTTAAGGGAATAATATATGAGGAGGTTTGAGGAGAAGCTGCAGCTCAGTGGTTGTTATAGGAAGCAAGCAGTATTTAACATTACACTGGTGATTTTTGAGGGGTATAAAAATGAAAGTATTTTGCTATGTGTTGATAGACAGGTGTACAGCTTGTGAATATGGTTATGCAGTGTAAAAATAGCAAGTGTAGGCTTTAAAGGAAGAAAGTACCTGTGTCTTTTAAAAATCAAGTTGGGCAGGACAAAAGATAAATGTCAAAAAGGTCCACTATGTTCTGAGGTAAATATGAAGACTAAATTCAGCAGATAGTGGAACTTTTCTTTTGCTTGGCACTAGGAAATTTGACAAGTGAACTGTTCTAGAAAAGGAAACCATTCTGAAAGCTGCTCAAAATAAGACCCTGAGTCCACTTAAAGGCTGCTGTGGGACAGAACACCGCCAGAAGGAGGTGAGATAAAGTGGAAAACGTTGAGGTTCTTTGAAGGCAGCAGAATGTGGGCAGTGTGAATTTCCCCCCCGCACTGTCTGCAGTGATCAGACTCACATTTTCAGATATAAGTTACCAGGCCATTGGTACATCTGAAAACATGTTCCATTGGCAGCTTTGATGTGAAGAGACACATTTTTTAGTGAAGGTTGTGTCACTGCAGGCATCAAGTATTAAAGATATAATTCTTCAAAAGGAAGGAAAAGAGGTCAAAGTTGAATGGTAGCAGTTATAACATCAGATATGCTTAGCATTTGCAAATCTAAGAGCTTAAAATCCATTTCATGTAAGATTGCCATCTGAAGCATATCACAAATTACACGATGGAACAGATGTGTCTTGTGCTGCCCACTTATTGTGTCTTCATTTCTGTCCTCCCTTGAAATAAAAGTTTGAACAACTGCCAGCAGGCAGTGAGGGCTGCCACCTCTGAAATGCAGCTGTCTACCAAATTTCAATGCATACCCTGAAATACATGACATATTTCCCTGGGACCTCTTTTGCTCCTTTAGCTGTTGGTTGTAGTTCATTCAGCCGCCCTTATGCTATCTCTGCAGTCATTCTGTCTTCCTCTGTAAAAATGAGATGTGGTTGCTTTCCTGACGCCCTTGCTTACGCTCCCACCCAAATGTGACTTGAGATTCTGGCATGTACGCTCTTACAAGTGTGAACATTCAGGTTTTTCGCTCTATTTCCTTGGTGGCCATCAGAGTTGCAACTGCCTCTCTCTGTGCAGAGAGCACTGGAGGCAATAGGGGCACTGGAAAAAGGTCCCCAATTCTGGAGGTAACAAGAGTGACTGAAGAGAAAAAGAGCAATAATGAGCAAGTGAATAAATACTAAAAGTGCAAATACAGAAAGAAATGAGAAAATGAAGTGCTTATTTTTCCATAATCATGACTTCACTTTGCAAAATATGAGATTTGCCACATTGCATTTTTGGGCCACAGAGAAAGACATTTAAAGGCATCTTTTAAAATGACAACTCTCAGGTAGTTTGGTTGGGATTGGGAACCATGACTCACCCACGTTATTTTACAAGTTGAGCAATGTTTTCCATTGAAATGCTCGAGCACATACATAGGCTCAAAATGCAATCTGGCAATATATCTGAAAATCCAAAATGCAGAAAATTCAAAGTTATGTTTCCTCAGCAAGCCTGACATGGCCACCAAATCCTGTCATTTTATCACACTACAAAAGAAGCTAAAGACAAAGAGAAAGCTCAATTATGTATGAAGCATGGTTTTGCAAAATGCATGAAATATCCATGCACTGATAATGTACTTACTGAGATACAAGTGAGATACAAGTGAGTCAAGCAAATAATAACGTTGAGATGAACATGACTTTCTAAACTAGGAGTTTGACCTTAAAGGTGATTGATTTTCTCTTCCTCAGCATCAGAATAAATGATGTTGTGATTCTCCTATAACAGAAACAAAACAAATTGTGATCAGGCGAATTATTTTTGTATTAGTACAGGTAAGATATAATACAATCAAAATCAGAGCTGTTATGCTGGATTTGGGATGGACATTAGATTCCAGAACCACATGGAGAGTAATGAAAATTTGTAATATAACTGTTAACTGTTAGAAATTAAAGCATAATCTTCTTCCTGTCTCTGAGCTGGTAGAAAATTGTTTCTCTGTTAAAAGACATGCTGTGTGATGAGGAGTCAGATGTACATTATTTAATCTTACCTTTACCACTGCTGAGGATATACCATCAGAACTACTCCTTTGGAGACCTGTTGTCACACATTAATTGAGTCCTATTTCTTCCTCAGCTCTAGATTTAAGATGAAGATGTGATGATGTTTCTGTAAGAACATGCCTCAGATGATTTATACAGATCAATTCAAGTAAGAACCAATAAAACACAACTATATCATGTATTTGACAAATGCAATGCTGTTTAGAACAGCTGTTGCAGCACCTTACTTTCAGAGAGGTTTAAACAACTTGTTGCCTTCATTTCCTAAAATACTTATCCAGAAAGAAAGCAAGTTACTTTACACCAGACCGTGCATTTCAGAAGGAAAATTCTTAGCATAATACTACAGAAACTTGTAGATATATTCTCAAAACCAGCTGTAAGTAATGAATTGGGAAATTTTTGATGCAGTATTAGAAGGAACTCAGTGACAAGGAATAGGGAAAGTAATCATTTCACTAGAAGTAAGATAACTTTTCCCTTCCAGTGCTTCAAAACTATCAACTTATTGTTTGTAACACAGAAAGTTCACGAAATACCATCTTTTGTCTACTCTACTGGAGCAAATGGTAGAAGTGACCATGAGCATTCACATCTGCAAGGAAGCTCTGCATCCAGAAAAGAGTGAATGGACAGGCCGGGCAACAAAAGACAGGCACACTGGAAAATACTAAATGTAGTCTTACATTTAGACATGTAGACTTACTGAAGAGACAGTACATTAATTGGGTAAACGTGATTGATGCAGTACATCACATTTCTCGATGTTATGGTTGTGTGGATTCTTTTTCAGATGTAAATTCCTCATTAGAGGTACCTGAAATACAGAGCTGAAGAGAGAAATAATGACAACATAACGTAAGTTTTCATCTTAGTTTGTCCATGCCTTACGTTCAGTGAGAAATAATCATCCTAAATTTGAGAGACTGAAAAAATGCTGACTGTAATTCCATTCCTAGTTCATGTATATTTTATGTACAATTCCAGAAGTAACTGTTTATGATTGTGCAAATCAGAGAAAGGCAATGTGATATTCAGGTAGTGAAATATGCTGAAAAAGTGAACATTTCCTTGTTTTGAGGGTCTTGTGTGGGCAAAATGTGCACAGAAGCGCTGGCTGATGTCTATGCAGATAATATGGCACTATTTTTATACAGTACAGTGTGTTAACATGCAAGTATTTATATGTGCAGTTACAAATAAATAGGGTGTACGGGAGTTTATTACATGTAGCAGGCAAAACATTTTCAACACTTTGCTGCGCTTCCTTATTTACTTATTTATATTCACACAGAGGAAGTGGTAAGCTGTCTAGCTGACAACTTTTCTGAGAAGAGACCATTTTGTATTAGAGGAAGCAGTGTCGCTCTTGGATGTGCTAACAACGTAGTTCTGAAATTAAAAGGAGTTAGAAAGATCTGGGTAAAGTAGGCAAGGAGCTACTGGGCTTGCTGAAGGACGTCACAAACAGACAGTATATGGCTGCTTCATCGATAGCATTGGAATGAACGCTCTCTAACTGCCCAGGGGAGAAAAAATGGATTTGAGAAACATTCCCTATCGTTCAGAGGTGATTACATGGAACCCAGATGACTTAGCAGAATATTTTAAGACGGTAAGTTTAACTGTGTTTCATCTTCATATAACGAAGGAACAAATTGCTGTGACTTTGTGCTAAATTGACATAGCTTATAATAGGCAAAACTTGCTTCAAAAATAAAAGCAAAATCACTGGCAGTTCAGAAGCTGAGCCAGTGAAACCTATAAATGAAACTTGAAAGTACATTTTAAATTGAGTGTAAGAGAGAAAAGTGGCTTTTCACTGAAAATGTATACTTTACTACACCAACTACAGGGAAGGTTCAGGCTGGATGGAAAGGTACTTCACTGGGAGGGTGGTCAGGCACTGGAATAGGATAACCAGGGAACCAGTCATGGCACTGTGCTTGCCAGAGTTCAAGAAGAGTTTGGACAAAGCTCTAAGATATATGGTCTGATTTTTGGGTGGTCATGTGTAGAGCCAGGAGTTGGACTCAATGATCCTTCAGGGTCTCATCCAACTCAGGATATCCTATGATTCTATGATTCTGTGAATTGCTGATATAGCATCCATTAGGAGCAGTAGAAGATATTAACATGTGAAAATTGCAAGCTTTCCAGCTAAGTCTTCAGTGATTTTCAGAGGTGAGATTTTTTTCAAATTGCTCAGTGTTGGCAAATGAAACATGGAATGTCTTTGCTTGTTAAAGCTTCCTGAGAACCCATCCAGGAATATAACGGTTACAGACACACGCACTCCTTTTTTTTTTATGCTCAATTGGAAAACCTTTTGCATTCCCCGCTCTAAAACTTCCCAGACAAAGCTCATGGCTCAAGATAAGTAGCTATCTCTTTTTTCCCTCATTATGACTTTTCCTGAAGTCACTTTGTGTGACTAGCTAGAACCTACTGTTTCTCTTGACATTTCTTTCGCTGGTGACCATCTACAAACTTCATTTTACAGTTTCTACACTGAAGAAATAGTTTGAAAGGCGACACACTACTTCACATCTATCCTCTGCACAGCAATGCTGACACACTTGTGATTGCCCATGAATGTGAAACTGAGTCATTTTTACTGAGATTTCATTTCCATGTATTCTCTTTAAATTCCTCCTTTTTTCAGTTCATGGCAGAGAGAGTGCCTGCTCCATCCTGCTTGCAATTGACTGTGTTCCTCCAAAAGACCAAAACTGTCAGCCTGGAATCTCACATTCAGGTCATTCAAAGGGAACAATTTCAAGCAATTGGAAATACTGTTTGAAAACATTCAGCAGTGGGAACATTTTCTAGCAATGCCAGCATAGCCAGCATAGCATTCAGCGAGTTGTCAGATTTGTCGTGTAAAACCAAACAATTTGAGGCTTGGTTTTGAAATCATGCAAAATTAAATGTTTCAACAGCTTTCATTGAGTTTTCTTGGGGGAGCTGAGGCACAGTTGAAACTAGAGTGCAAAACAAATGAAGATAAGCAGACCAAATGCAAAGTCTACAAAATCTCCAGAGAACTGCCAACTACCCGCAGACCTCTAACACAGCGGTCAGTGGCACAGTAAAATGAAACCAAGAATTGGAGATGGAGCAGATGACATCATTATCAACAGTCAGCTTCAGAAAATAAGAAAAAAATTATGACACTCCTCATGGTGGTTTGGAGCACCGTTTCCAAGAGACTGACAAAGGAAAAGGCTTCTTGAGAGAGCTGACAATCATATTCCTGAAAGTGCTGAAAGGATTAATTGAAAGTTTTGCAGCGGGGTTGGAACTAGATGATCTTTAAAGTCCCTCCCAACCCAAGCCATTCTATGATTCTAATTGTAACTGAATGGCCTTGTTAGTTTAATTTTTGAGTACTGATCCAGATACTCCTTGCTTTTGGAGAGGTGAGACTGGCAAAGAAAAGCTGCTTAAAATTGTCTGGCAAGTCTGTGTCAGATGATGATGTCTGCCTAAGTCCAACAGCTCTGGGCTACTGCTATAAGTGACCAGATTCTTCTCCCTAACTTAACTCACACAACTTCCCTGTAATTGAAGGGTTATGTCTTAGGAATGTTTAATTTTCAACTGACTAGTATATATTGCATGTTCAAAGTTCATGTTCAAGTCCAAGAGGAATGAGCACTTTCTCTGATTAATCTGAGTTATCTGCCAATTAAGAATTTTTCATCAATACTGATAATAACATATAGTTTATGATTCTAGGTGTGTTAACTTACAGCCAATAATATTTTCAATTAATTTAAAATTAATTAAAAAAAGCATTTAAAATGTAAAAGGAACAATAAAGAACCAAAACTTCAAATAATTTCTAAAGATTTTGTTTGTTTGTTTTTGGAGCAAAAGCAGAGATATTCATACTCTTAATATCTGGAGAGTTATATTTAACATCTATGTAGTGTATTTCATCAGTTATTTTAAGAATAAGAGATGAAGTCTCAAACACACTGAAATGTCCTTCCAAGTGCAGCAATCGCATCCAGAATTTCTGTTCAAATAAAAATCTTCAGGTTTCCACTGGAAATATTTAAGAGTCACATCTCACTAAATATGTCCAGGGTTTATTTTGTTGTGTTGTTATTTCTTTTTTCCCACAAATTCCCCAGTTTACTCTTAAATTGAATCCTGAATGCGTACCCATGTCCCAGATGCTACTGCAAAACATAACTTAGAAAAGCTTTCTAAATATTATGGATGATTTGCAGAATTCAGTGCTTCAGTCCATCAGAGGGAGCTTTTCAATCTCAACAATGAATTCAGGAGCTCTGATCAAAACCACATTTACAGGAAAAAAAAAAAAAAAAAAAAAAAAAAAGGAGCAATTTAGACAGTCCAGGGTGTGTAAAAACAAAATGTAATAAAATCTAAGTGAGGTCATGAGCTGCAGCTTTGTTTTATGACTTTATCACAGCGAGGATTAAAATGTATTTTGTAAACTACTGGGACTCCTAGGACAGATGAGTTAATAGGTGGTAGCACGCAACAGAGTAACTTGAAGCACCTACTCAAAGCTAGCTGTAAGTATTTTAATTACTTCTTATAGTTACAATGTAATAATAATCTTAATAATCTTCTTTTCATTGACAGTTAAAGTATAAGGACTGTGAGAAAGTTGTGAGAAAGCACAGTATAAATGGACAAAGGTTTTTGGTAAGTAGAGCTGTAAAATTCCCTGAATCCAGTGATGGTTTTGACTCTTCCTTTCCTTGCACTGACAGTCAAATCATAGATTGTTACTTAAGTATAAATATGAGAAGTAAAGATCAGCCAGTCATTTTTCTTTAGGTAGATAGTTCTGGGAACTCAAGCATGTTGTTTAACATGCATGGATTTTAGTGTATTTTAAACTGATAGAGTAGTTAAAATCTTGTCTTGAATTCATCTCTTCCTTTATAGGAAATACCTGTTTAAAAATACTAACTGCAGAAAACTCATATTTATTAACTGTCTTAAAACTGCTCAGGTTAGAAAAGACCTTCAAGATCATCAAGTCCAACCTCAGCCTAACCATACTACCCTAACTCTAACAACCCTCCGCTAAATCATGTCCCTGAACACCATCACCTCCTACTAGTAGTCTGTAGTAGTCCTACTAAAAAAGGTGTGGACATGATCAGAATGACTGGCTTTCTGCTGAAGTCACCATTTCATGACTCTATAGTTAAAATCGGGTTTCTCCTGTGGCAAAACATATATTCAGTGATCTACAAGAGTGCAGAAACTTATATAGAACGTGTCATTGGGTCTAAATCAGCATTAGCCCAAGCTGTATCAATAACTTGGCCTAATCTGACAAAAGCTGATGAATTCCATTTACGTAGCTTTTGTTTACAGGTCTGAAATGCACATGCATGAAGATATGTAACAGCTTTTATCATTATTTCATTTTAGCTCTAGTTCATTCCCAAATATTGTTGTTTTTTTTTTCAAGAGCAGGCACTTTGATCACCTGTATTGTTAGCCATAGTGAAGAAGTTGAGGCTCATCTTTTTTAATACCTTCTTGTTTCTTATTCACTTATCCTAATGTATGAAACTTCGAAGTATTTCACTAAAATACAACGTACAAGTTTTCAAACACCTCTCATAGGAACAGGATAAAACACCTCCCTCCTAACTGTGTAGAGTCAGAATTACTCTGATGCATGGCATAAAGTTTATCTTGCTACCCACTAAGCGATCCTGCTTAGCGCAGGCACTGAGGATTTATGCCTGAAGGGAAACATTCTGGAAACGTTCTGAAATACTGCAATTTTGAGGGATAAATAACAAGAACAATAACTGCAGTTTCTAAAGTGGTGGGGTTTATTATTATTATTATTTCCAGGGTGCTTCTGCAAGTAAATGGCCCAGAGTGCAGCATGTTTTCAGAAACTCCTAGTAGATTCAAGGGATGTTTTTCTATTAAGGAAGCAAGCAGCTCCTCAGCTCTTCTAAGACAAATGTTTTTAAGCTTTTGACCTACTTGTTATATTTATAGCGTAAAAAAGATTCACTTGTTAAAAACAACATGTGAGTTTAAGTGGAATATTCTAGACTGCAATGCAATCATGACTTTTTTTCTCTCTCTGTGGATGGTGGAATTTATGAATGTGTTTCTAAGAAATATCTTCTCATGTCTAAATTATTGGAAACTCCCAGATTACGTTTCAATACAAGAAACTACTAATACTGAGTTGTATGAAGGTTTTGGATCTGCTGTCAGAGCTATCTGGTAAAACTGACTGCAGAAATAAGGCTGTCTTATCCATTAGAATAACCTGCTAGTTTCAAAGTCACATTTCTATATCTATTGGCTACTACAAAAATGTTCCAGTTGAGATGTAGTAGGAATAAAACCAGAGGGATTCTACATAACTTTCTTTAATAAAATTCCCCAAGATTTAAAAGGGCAAAATGGCCCTTTATGAGAGTTTTACCCCATATCATTTGTCAGGTTTATTGCCACAGTAGAGTTCTAGTGAGAAGCTTAAAAGGTCTTTAGAAAAAAATCGAGATGCTTCAGTAAATCCTGCAGGACGTTTCCATAAAAAGAATATATTTTTGCTATAGTTTACTCCAATGAATGTACCCAGAAGCACAATAGTGCTGGAAAACACAGTTAAGATTTGTTGCGTCTGTAAAAACATTGGTGCCATTTTAAACCAATATATAATTAGAAATTAATTACTGCTGCAGTAAGAAAGACAGAAAGAACATGCCTATCATCTAAGTTCCAAAGTAAAGCTTTTGACTGATTAAACAAAACAATTCCTCATAAGTTTTCCCAGTGTATTTATCCATCCTATATTTGGAGTGGCACAACAGGGTGAAAGAAGAGAGAGGCCAACCCTCCTTGCAGGAGCATCAGTAAAGCTGTCAGCACTTAGCACATCTCAGCTCAGGCCACTAGTAACCCAGTTGCTTCACTATGGTAGCACAGGGAACATTCTACTCTACCTTCAAGTTTTTATAAATATATTTTTTAAAAATAAAAAGCATGTGAGCTTTGTTAGACTATCAAGGCTGCTCTTAAGTCCAAGGAGTCCTCCAGCTACATCTCCACTAGAACACAGAACTTCTCATACACTGTGATGTTACAGGTTGGGTTTACAGCACATAGACCTCATCTACTCTGGCAAATCAGGCTCCATTTTACCACATAGAGTTTAATCTGAAATTTTGCAATTGTGCACAATTTTGCCTGATTTCACCATGTAGGCACGAAGGAATTCAATGTATCTAGCTCATGAAGTCATTTAAATATCATATTTTTAGCTATACTAAAAAGGTGTGAAGCAAAAAAGCCTAAAATCATCATCTGTGGTAAAATTTCGCCTTCTCTACTAAGAACTGCTCTTCACAAAGGACAATTCACTTGTACGCTGCTTTGAAACCACAAGTGTTTGAAAAAGCTTTTGCAATACTCTGTGCTTTTCTATTTACTGTGATAACTGTCAAATTGTCAAGGAGAATACTCTCATCATTGACGATAATTTCAAGTAGACCATGAACATTCTGTTGAGCTCACTTCTGTAATAAGAAGCACAGGATGTAGCCAGAATGTAGCTATTAATTCTGAGACATGGCCCACTGAGATGATTTATTACATCTCAAGACACAAAGGATATGTTATCCTATATGTTAGGTGAGAGCAATCTAAAAAGAGCAATATCCCGAAAGGAGGGGAAAAGAATTAAACAATAAACAGTAAAACAACGTTGTTTTAGGATACTACTCCTTACATCCCTCTTTCCATCAGCTATCTTTAAAACATCCTTTCTACAGAAACCCTTATTAAGGCTAGGCATGTAATCGATCATTTTTTGGGAAGTTATTTGTGTGTAAACAAATACACTGAGTTAAACTTCTAGCAAATTTGATACAAGTGATGATGACATAAAATAAAGACTAACATCCAGCAAAACTGAGAAAAAAACATTGAGGGGATTTTTGATTAAAATCTTCTCTTATTTAAGCTTTATTTAACATTGGGCCGTTGGGGTGGCAGCCTGTTGTCTTGCATTACTCTTCTATGTACTTTATTTATAATTTCAATTGATGTTTATGTATCAGTAGAAACTTCATGCCACATTTTTGAACATGCTGACTTCTGTAGCCACAGGGTGTTTCATGGACAAGGTTGTGATCTATATCATATGTTTCCTTTGTAGAACATGTCTGAAAATGATATCCAGAAATTTCCCAAACTCCGAGTGCCGTAAGTAAAGCCACACCACTGAACATTAAAAGTTACTTTAACTCATCATCAGTGAAAACTCATAGCAAACATCAGGCAAATGATTTCAAGCAATCAGTTAGAAACTTGTTAATGTACCCTACTAAGAGAAAAAGAAGAATGTTTCAACATAAAAATAAATGAAGGTTGTTGTGAAAGCTCAACAATGATACAACACAAAAAAAAATATATTGTCTGGGGGGTTTTAAAGAATTCGTCCACAAGTTTTCTTTCAATAGCAGTTACACAGTGGCTGAAATTTTTAAATATTACCAGCAAAGTAAGATTTAACTGTTCACTGCTTCATTATTGATCCGTACTCAAAGGAGAAAATATCAAGTATGTACAAATGAGTTGAGGAGTTACAGTATTTTTCATCACGTGCTTTTTCATCAAGGTGGGTGATAAAGGTAAACCAGATTGGAAGGTTTGGATCAGTGTTAAACTGTTAAACTGCTCCTGTGAGTTAGACCTTGAAAATGTTTTAAACTCACCCAAACAGCTGTAATAATTTCGTAGAAGTTACTTATGAAGAACAGTATTCCCACTGAGTCAGTACAGAGTAACGGAGAGTAACTTCTTGTACTTTGTGGTGAAAAATGAGGGATTTTATTTTGTTGTGAGTTCTTTTTTATGTATGATGTAAGTTAGAAGGCTCCTAATGATGAGAGACATGGAGCTCTTCATGGTCTTCTGAACAAAGGAACGGAAGTGGAGCTCAAGTCATTCAAAAATGGCTATTTCTTTTTTGTTCGCTTCCCAATTCCAGACTCTCACCTTCTATGCATATCTTGATCTTGCTAAGAGACATAGCCTCCTTTAGTTTTTCTGATGTATCGAAGCGTGTGTAAGATGTTCTGGTGATGCTAAAAATACTGCAAAAATTTGACAAGCTCTCTGATATGTCATATCCATGTGCTCACAGTTAAACTGGTTGCTAGATCTGAGGGCAGGAAGATACCTCTGTTCAGATCAGATATACAAATACTTAAACTTGAAAGTCTCCAACATGATGTGTTTCTTAAGATCATATCTGTACTTTCACAGAATAAGTCTCCTGATAGTAGGGTGCAGTGGTGTATGAAGTGCTAGTAAGTGAGCCCAGATGTTATGGAAAAGGTGCCCAGGTGTCTTGGCATTTCTGAAGTTAGAGTCAACTAATAGCACCATTTAACCACGGTTATTGAGACTCCGGGGGGATCAGAGACTGGAAAAACTCACATCACTGTACTGTAAAACACATTGCTTGTAATTTTCCAATTCTATTCCCTCTTCTACAGTCCTTTCATAAATTTGTCTCGTATCAACTTTCAATTTTGAAAACATTTGGTGATTTCCTTTCACATTCAAAAGTAAAATGTGGTCAATGCAAGAACTTACACATACACATAAATGATATCAATATCGTGGAGGAACAGTTAAAATTTAACAAGGAGTTGCTCATAGCTCCCCTTCTAATCAATAATATATCAAAAATGCTTTGCAAATTCCATTTTCACAGTCCTCATGCCTTGTAATAGTCATGCAGAAAGCCAGCAGCCTTCCTTAGTCAGCTCTTTTGGGATTCTCAAAAAGATGAGAATTTGAAATCAAGAGCTTTGAAAGAACAGTGAAGTTAAGTGCACAACTTGAAGAACAGAAAATAAGTAAATAAGAACAGAAATAAGTAAATTAGTAAATGTGAATGATTTTTCTTCACTTACCAACAGGGAAGTAATTCACTGGCATATTGTGATTGTACATGGAAAAGGGATGGCATGATGGGAAATCCTCCAAAAATGTCACTGTTTAAAACAAGAATTTAGAGCTTTAATAGGAAAAAGAACTGAGTGTCATTTAAGGGGAAAAAAAAAACAACAAACAACCCAAAACAAAGAACAACCCACAATAAATGAAACAGATAAAATCGATAGGTGGAATATCTAGTCATTCCTTTCATTAATTTAATTACTTTGGAAATTCCTTGCTCTTATCAAAATGGAAAGTGCTTTGTACTGGCTTCTGTGAAACATTCACTCCTTGCTTTTGTATCGTAATAGAAAAATCACCTTGTAGGAAAAGCTGTGTTACTAGCTGAAACATTAGCATGCTTTAATCCCAGTATCTGATCTACTTAATGGCAGAGCAAAGATCTATCAAAATGCCTCAACATAAATAGCAAGAGTTGCACTTAGAGCACTTGAAACTGTGAAAGATTTGCAAACCACAGCATACATCCAGACAGACCTCCTGAGCTGAGCTGTGTATGTGGTTTTACTAAATACACGCATTTCAACAATTCTAGTGATCAAGTTTTGCATGTAACTGTGCCATTTCTATCTTAGGGATGGTTCTTTAACATTTACAGGAACCTTTCAGTGTTTCAGCAGATAACAATTGCCATTACAAAGTATGATGGGCCACTTTCTGAAACTAGTAAGTCCCCCACAATTTAAATGTTAATCTCTATCAGCCACATAACAGGCTAGTGTCTTATTTTTAAATACCAAGAAAGAATTTAAAAACTGCTTTGAAAATTAAAAAACTTCAAAAAATCTTCAGAACTCTCAATTAAGACAGCCAAACTGCTAAAAACTTATGGGCCACTTATCTAGGAGATTGATACATCCAGACAATCATGCAGATTTTTATTCTGACTAGTGTTTTGCAGGGAAAGATCTACACAGGATTCACTTCTCCTGCATATGCATAGGCCTCACATGGACTACTTGAGGGATCTTAACAAACTCCAAGTCCACAGTCCACTTACTGAAGTCATGGGACCCATTCAGAACCTATAAATGTGGTACAGTCGGAAAGTCACGCTGCTTTCTGGAGAGTAAAAGCTGCAATCTTAAACAATAAGAAATTTACATAACGTCCTTCTCTTTCAAAAAAGCAGGGGTGAATGACAGCTTTTGAGAGTGTTTTCCATAACATCCTCATAGGTAATCTTAGCAAGTGTGCAACAGATGAGCAGAAAATGTGGTGGACTGAAATCTGGCTACCTGGCAGAGCTCAAAGGGTTCTGATTAGTGGCACAGTCTAATTGGAGGCCTATAACTATTGGTGTTCTTCTCTGGTCTTTAACATATTCATTAATGACCTGGATGAAGGCATAGAGTCCACCCTCAACAAGTTGTTGATACGAAACAGAGGAATGGCTGACACACCAGAAGACTGTGCTGCCATTCACAGAGACCTGGACAGGCTGGAGAGCAGGGTGGGGAGGAATCTTAGGAGGTTCAACAAGGGCAAGTGTTGAGACCTATACCTTGGGAAGAATAACTGCACACATCAGTACAGGTTAGGGACTGACCTGCTGGAAAGGAGCTCCGCAGAGAAGGACTTAGGTGTCCTGGTGGACAACAGGTTGAACACAAGCCAGCAGTGTGCCCTTGTGGCCAAGATCAGTGGTATCTTGGAGCACATTAAAAAGAGTGCGACCGGCTGGTCAAGGCAGGTTCTCCTCCCCCTGTACTCTGCCCTGGTGAGGCCACATCTTGAGTACTCTATCCAGTTCTGGGCTCCTCAGGTCAAGAAAGACAGGGAACTTGTAGAGAGAGTCCAACAGAGAGCTACATAGAAAATTAGGGGCTTGGAGCTTCTCTTATGAGGAAAGGCTGAGAAACCTGGACTGTTCATCGTGAAGAAGACCAAGAAGGGATCTTATCTATGTATACAAATATTTAAAGGCAAAAGTCAAGAGGATGGGACCAGGGTTTTTTTTTTTTTCAGTGGTATCCAGTGGCAGGGCAAGAAACAGGCACAAACTGGAACCCAGGAAGTTCCATCTGAACATGAGGAAAATCTTTACTTTGAGGGTGACAAAGCATTGGAACAGGCTGCCCAGAAAGGTTGTGGAGTCTCCTTCTCTGGAAACATTCAGAACTCATCTGGACACTTTCCTCTGCAACCTGCTGAGGGAACCCGCTTTAGCAGGAGGTTGGACCAGGCGGTCTCCAGAGGTCCCTTCCAACCCCTACAATTCTGTGATGCTGTTTGTGCACACATCTTGGGTAGGCTGCTAAAGACTGAAATGTTTAAAACTTAATTGATACTCAGTCTGTTCTGAAGGCAACATAATAATGTTGCGTCTTCCCAACAGACATTATTCAAGGGCCACAACAAAGCCTCCATCACCAAGTATGCTTTTGGCAGCTTTCAATCTACGGGACTTCCTGGTCTTAGAGCACTTCACCCTCTTTCTCTTTCACCTGTCCTAAGTTCTTTTTCCTAATACACGCAGAAAGGATTCTATTCATGACAGCAGTATCTGCAGTAACCAAACAAAAGTCATTTTTGGAGTACTGGTGTTTTTGTATTTGTGTGGGGTTTTTTTATGAACTTCCTGCCAGTTTTAAGCTAAGTGCCTGGTGAAGGGGGCAGAAAGAGAAAGAGAAGTCTGAGTAACATTTTCTGCAAGTGCTGTTGCCTTATCCTGTCCTATCACACACTCCCACAACTCAGAAAGCAGTGTGGTTTTGGTACTTCCTTCCTCACATGGCTACAGACTCAGCTGCTCTTTGCACGTATCTTCTGTAATAAAGTTGCCTGTAAAAAGTTACCATTCTAAACTTTGCTTTCTTTTCTAAGCCATTGGTTTGAACCATTTAAAATAAACTCAAAGACTACACGCTGTATTTTAAGCAGAAAATGATTAATTTGCTGAGTGAATTCAATGAGCAACTTTTCTCTTTCAGTTTTCCCTCAAAACTGGCTGATGTAAATCCTCACAACAGAAAGCCTGCAGACACTCAGATCACATTCACACCTGTGAGACTCTAAACTAAAACAACCATTAACTCTAAAGCCCGTGGCCTTTTCTTTGCTTCTTTAGCAGAAATTAAGCTCAATATTTTGAAAGACACTTCCTCAGCCTCTCCTATGCTACTGAATTAGCCAAACACAAGTTTTGTAATCCACTTCTCTACAAAAGCACATGTCTAAGCAGGGCACGGTTCTCACCAGAACATTTCCTGATGTTCCGCTGAAGTCTTACTATTCACACAACATTACTAGACACAGCCTTATTATTCACACAGCAACTTACTGATCACCTGCAGCACAAGATTTATTGTGCAGACAAGTATGAATTCCAGAGGAAAAAAGACAAGCTTGTCATTCGGAAATTTTCTTCCCTCATAGTTTGCTTGGGTGACAACATCAGATTGAGACAGCTGTAATTCTGTAATCATTCTTAGGTTGTTCACATTTGTGCATGTACTTATTTCAAAAGGGGCAAGCATGACATTTGCTTAAACGTGGAAAATTGCAAAGCAGTCTTAAAAAAGAAAACCCCTAGAATATTCTTCCTCTCTCTATTTTCATACTTATCCTTGAGTCCATACCCCTAACTTAAAATCACCCGTTTTTATCATTTTTAGATAATTGTTATGAAATTACTTGTTATCTGATACTTGCTGGCTCAATCTGCCTCCGTAGCACTTCTATAATCTGAATTACAGTGAGGTACATACTGGGGAAGTAGCAAGGGCAAGACAGCAGGCATTCACATGGCTCAGGACTATAAAAATAGTACGTTTTTATTGGGTTTTTGTTAAATGCCAGAGTGCTTGAAAGTTTGCCTTACTCAGGTTCTGCTCAGAAAAGCAGTTAGACATGAAAGAGATGCACAAATTAGATAATTAGGGGATCGGTGTTGGTAAGTAGCAGAAAAAGATACAAAACAGGAAGAAAAACAAGAGACAGGTAATAGCCTGGCAATTCCTGGACACATACAAAGATTTTACAGTACTGATATAAAGTTTATTGCCAGATCTAAGATCTGTGGAAAATAAATCTGCTCTTACAAACAATAAAATTAAGCTTTTGCAGAGTTTAGAATCTGACATAAGCAGACACGTTTGGTTCCCGATTTTTCTTCATAATACTTTTACTTCCCCATTCTGCTAGACTGGAATAATATAAGCCAGAAGTCAAATGGGGCGTTTTCAACCATACGTGTGTAACCCGTTTGCTTTGGCTGCCACAAGACTTTCTGAGTGGACTTCCTATAAAAAGAAATGCATTTTAAGAATCAGAGTGTGACTCAGCATATGTTTTCTTTGAAACAAAAACGTTCTTTGAAATAAAATAATCGTCGAGGAACATTTCATTAACAGCAGAGCAGAGTGATGCAGCTCTCAGTGGGCTGAGTATGGATGCGAGCAATAAGTGCAGCTTAACTGCATGCTCCTGACATAAACTTCTTTGAGGATTGTATTTCACAGGTTGTTATTCACCCTAATGCTGTGCACAAACTATGCATGAGTGATGACAAACACATCAAAATCTCTCTAGACATAAAGCTGTGATCTTCTTACATTCCATTCGTATTTCTGCCCTGCCCTGCATATGTGTTATGACATATGGCATGTATATGACATGACACTGATGGGAGGGATTCCTGATTACGCATGTCGTGATTGTGGAGGGAGGGGGACAAAAAGAAAAGAAAGCAGTCACAAGGTGCATTTAATTTCAATTTCATGACCATAGGCTTGAAAGAAGCTGCTTCCTGAAATAGCATCTGCTTTTTCCATGCAAAGCAATACAAATGCAATACCATTATTTAAAGCACTGCTCTAGTGCCTGATGTCTACCACACCCTAAATTTCTACGGCTTGCTGAGCTTAACATCGATTTTTAAACTTCATCCAACAATATGGGTTTTTCTCCATGTAAAAAAATCCGATATTCAACTGCCAAGATACAAGTTCTTTCTTTTTCCATGTTCTATAGTGTAGCTTTGCAATTAGAAGAGAAATTAAGTATTCCTACCACACAGTAAATGATAAATCCAAATCACAACATTTCATTTAGTAAAAACTGTGGTAAAATGGAGGAAAGCAGCTAAGAAAGTGACTGATGGGCCTCAAGAGGGGTTTTAAAAACTATTTCTGTGATTCTTTTAAACAGCATTGTGAGTAAACTAAGCCAAGAGATAAACAGAAATGAAGGAAGGATATCTTTCTTCCCAAAATGGTAAGTGAAAAGTTCTGATTTCTTTTTCAAAGTTTTCAGCTTCTGTCTTCATGACTTCTGTCCTGTCTGAAACCAATGAAATTGGAAAATTTCATGCAATTTTCCAACTGAAAATTGCACATATCAGTACATTAATGAGTCATCATTAATGCAATTTACGGACCTGTACATCATTACACTTTAAAATGCTTCACAACTTACTGAATATAATATTCTTGCAATAGGCAAAGAGCAAAGAAATGCAATTACATTGATTTTTAGGGTGGAAGAGTCATGAGAAAACAACAATTTAAATTCATATACTGTGAAAATTGAAGTCTAGTCTATATGACATTGTTTTAGACCACCTGAGGATGTGATTTCCTACCTCTGTATTAGCTAGAGTTCAAAACTAGAATTGAAAACCATACAGGTATTTATTACAACCTACAAACATTTTGAACTTGACTTTCAGCAGCCCCAATAGAATTATTTAGGTTTCTATTTTAAGTTCTATTCCAAGGACTGATGCTCCTGGTAATTTTACTCACTGAGTTCCACTTGTTTCCAGAAACTCCACCTCACTGACTTGGCCTTGTCAGTGACAAGACAGTTGAGCCAACTTTTGGTGACTGTATGCAAAATATAAAGTAGTGTGTTTATGGCATTTTGTGTAACATTAAACTAACTTAGACTTTATTTTACTTTTAAAGCTAAATGTCAGCTTTATTAGCAGTTTAGTGTACTAGATTTAGTGTGTTAGATTTTAGTGTACGTAAAATGTTTAAAAACTGCAATTGTAAGGAATTTATTTGTTTATATCCTTGTTATAGGGGCCAAACACAAAAGGGTCCTGAAAATTCAGGTAAGTGTGTACTGGCAGTCTCTAGCTACAAATAGTGTTTAAAAATATTAAACCAGTAGGTTATTCTTTGTAGAGTACAGTAAGTGAGGCAAGGCAAAGCGAAAAAAGACATAAAAGGAAGAAGAAGTGCATGAAGTAGCAAAAAGTCGTCCACTGCACCAACAATTGTAGTAACAAGAGAACAAGTAAGAAAATATTTTTTTTAATAGAGAAACAGTGGAGAGGAAAGGCAAGAGTAGAGAAATTCACATGAACATTCCCAAACTGCCTTTCGTTAACCCATATGTAGTATCAGTATTCTTTTTTTCTGACACTTCTGCTCCAAGCTCCCACTTCTAGCAGCACCCTACAGTAGAAACACAAGCATTCAGATGTCTGCCAGGCTATGAATTTTTAATTATTTTAAGAGATACAAAGGCTGTGCTTATTCTGAAAGCATTCTACTTCAAATGATATTTAAAGCATGAAGAACAGCACAAACTAGATGAGACAGAATATATAATCTCATATAAGGAAAGCTTTACTCAATTTTGAATAAGAATGTTATTTGTAGTACCTTTCATGAGCTATGCATGGATGCCAGTCTGCCTGCCTTTGACAGGCCTACCTTGCTCCTGCTCTGGTAGGAACTGTGGTATTGTAGGTCAGAATGGATTTGGGATGGTTTTTGTCCTTTTTTTTCAAGTGATGTCTTGACATTTTCAAATTTTACTGTGCTTATACTTCTTCATGCAGGATACAGTCAAGAAGATGATGGCTGGTCTTCATTTGTGAGTATGAAGATTAACATAACATACTGGTTCAACAGTACACTGACTCAACTTTTCTGTAATCTCTATCATTTTTTGCATTACCTACTTTAGACAGTAGGGATGGATTGGTCAGTGGCATGGGGTGTTAGGATAAGGAAAAAGAGAAGCATGAATGATTGGAGTAGCTGCATGCAAATTTCACTGAGAAAAGGGCTTTTGCCCAGTAATACATGGCAGAGCTTCACAACAGCAGATTTGTACCACTGGTTCAAGTACAAGCTCACGAACTATAACCAGCTAAAGTTTATAATCCTATTTCAAGCATGAAAGAGATGGTTGGTAAAGGGAAGGTTGCTGTGTGA